>JAOVVG010000054.1:8900550-8913780 GCA_028566375.1 Leptodoras nelsoni | reverse complement strand
CTACTGAAAATGTACCGAGCGTCATGAAGAGGAGAATCAGACCACAGAGACCACGGACTGTTCAGCAGCTCCAGAAACTCCACTCACAGAACTGCAACTTAGTGTCTTCAATTCCCAAACCATTAAAAAGCGTCATTCAAAGAAAAGGTCATGTGACCCAGTGGGAAACGCCTCTGGAAGAACTTTTACTGAGTGTGGGACATGTGGTCAATGTGTTCATATTTAACAAACAGAATTCGGTTCAGGGCGACACGGTGGCTCGGTGGGTAGCGCCGTCGCCTCACAGCGAGAAGGTCCCGGGTTGGATCCCAGGGTCGGGTGGAGACTCTGGGTCCTTTCTGTGTGGAGTCTGCATGTCCTCCCGGTGTCCGCGTGGGTTTACTCCGGGTTCTCCGGTTTCCTCCGACAGTCCAAAGACATGCACGTTAGGGTGATTGGTGTCTCTAAAGTGGCCCTAGTGTGTGTGTGTGTGTGTGTGTGTGACCTATGATGAATTGGCGCCCTGTCTAGGGTTGTTCCTGCCTTGCGTATTATCCCTTAACCATATCTGAGAGCTGTTTTCTTTCTGTCCGTGGGGGAAAGTTTCCCAATCTTGCCCCCACACTCTCTCACTCTCTCTCACTCGCTCTCTCACTCGCTCTCTCACTCGCTCTCTCACTCTCACAATCATTTCTTCATTTTGTATTAAGAACTGATTGTCCTTTGGTATAAAAGCTCCAGAGAGTCGTAAGAGATCCTGTACATTTTATTAGAGGGCCATTTCCTAATGGAATGGTGTTGGGATGACTCTGGCAGGAAGTGAGTCCGTTATTCCCAGGATGCCGTGCGAGTGCAGTGCGTGCCTCCTCCTGCTGAATGCTGAGCCCGATGATGTTGGTGTTGTTTCCCGTCGATCTGAACGCTGACACGGCCAGATTAGATTTCCGCCCAAAACACCAGCCTCGTCGCTTTGGGGATGTTTGAGCGTTTTTGGATTTAAGTGCTGAATAAATAATGTAAAGTGCTGCAGGATGTAGAAACGATTTCAGTGCAGGATTTAAATCCAGACACGAGCTCTCAGGCGTCGACTCTCCGTCGATCTTATTAAACACGCCGCTGAAATGTCAGAGGAAAGGTTAGCGCTAAGAGACATGTGCTGGGGGGGTGAGAGAGAGAGAGAGAGAGAGAGAGAGAGAGAGAGTGAGAGAGAGTTAGAGAGAGAGAGAGAGAGAGAGAGAGAGAGAGAGAGAGAGAACTTAACATCACTGTAACTCATGATTTAAAAAAAAAGTATTTTCCTGTGGTCATTTAAATTCAAAATAATAGAAAGTGGCTAAAGGAACACTGCCGAATTTTCCCCTTTCTACCCTAATGCATGAGCTATCACTACACACAGTATGTTCCTGTATGAGAAAAGAAAAGTACAGTTTTTAGCTCAATTATAATGCATATCTAGCAATGCATAAAAAATGTTTAGCTTCTCTTATGTTTTGTGCTATCCACATGTACAAATTCCTATGAAATCCTGTGTACTCCAGTCTCTCAAAGCATGACATCTAGGTGAGGTCTTGTTTACAAACTCCAAAAATTCATGGTATTGTAGTAAAGAAAATTACACCTTTTCCATAAATGTTTACTGACGCCTCAGCAACTGCCCTTAGACTTCTATTAGACTGGTATTTACTTTATATGTGAAAAAACTTTTATCAGTAATGCTACAGATGTACTATGTCCATAGACTGAAAGGTGGAAAAGGAGGTCATTGATTATATAACTCTGGATAGAAGATTTCTTTTCCCCAAAAAGACACATGATCATAAAGTTTCACGTGTGCATCCCAAACGACACCGATGCAACATTTTAAACCATACAACTCAACAGCATGAACTTTAGAACAGGTTATGCAATGAGGAGAGGCATGCAGGAACATACAGTACAAATACAAGGCTTCTGTACATCAACTATCAGCTGCTTGATAAAGACAGTACCACGGCTACTAGGAACTGGTTTTGTCTAGTCCAGGGCTGCTGTTTCTGATAGTCACACTGACATCATTGAACAGATAAAGATAAACAAAAAAAGTATTCATTCACTCATCTTTACTTTAATCTTTGTGTGTTTGTATCTATGTTACTTGGGTGTAGGAACTGGGAGTTTGCCAAGTGCAACGAAGTATGCAAACAATCTAATTCCCAAGCACATCATGTAATCCATCTTGTAGTAAAGGTCAGAAACTGTAGGTACTATGAAGGACGTGTTTGTACATCACACATACCTGAGGGATTCTGAACATGAACACCCATAACATACCTGAGGGATCCTTCCTGAACAATGTGTTCATGACAGTAGCGTGAAGTTTCACTCTGTCCCACTCTTTCACCATCAGGCCTGCTGTGACAAAACACTCCACCAGCCTGTCTGCTATCTGCTGCAGTCTGTATACACACACACACACACACACACACACACACACACACACACACACACCACTGAGATTTTCATTTTACCCCTTTTTCAAGACATGAATTTGCACAAGTAGAAAACAAGGATGAATGATACATTTGGAGTGTTACTTGCACAGTCAGTTGTATTCGGTTTATTCAGGAATGACAGTTTAGTTAGAGGAAAGCATTCTCTTCTCATTAACACAGAAATTTGCCAATGATAAAAAATTTTACAACATATTTATTTTCTCCATTTAAAGCTATATTCAGTGGTCCTGATCACAAGCCAGTTCCTCTTATCACTTCCATTATAAAAGCAATGAACAGCTGTTCCGTCAATTAATCAACCGAAAATTAATCAACACCTTCTGTCCAAACAAAATTGAGCATTTATCGGTGCTGGGGTATAACATAACCATCAAAAACACCAACACCAAAATCAAGTATATTTTGCAACATTATGAGTTTTTGCTGTCAATTCCTATTACTGTTTTGGTAATCTGAGGTGTGCTACTTACTTGTCATCGCCATCCTGAACACAGACTTTAGCATACAGGACATCCACCATGGAGGGATCATCATTCATGTACTCTATTCCTTTAACCTCCAGAGCTAAAGGCTTCCCTTCTGTTATGTCTCTGTATAAATACACCCCCACCCCAAAAAAAGCTTTAACTGGAGCATTAGTGTCATTACAAATATTACAATATTGTACAATATACAGTCATTTATCGAATTCTATTGTATTCTACCTCAACTATTGAATTATTCTCTGTTTATTGAAGCTGTTTCTGCACTGTCCTGTTAGAATTTATCAACTGCATCAAAGGACCAGTTTTAGGTAAACACGTAAAGGACGTTTTGAAAAAGAATCAGAACATTTATCCAAAAAAATCTACTGAATAGTCAGAAGTCAGTTCTCAGACACACCTGATGAAACCCTGACACTGTGTGAGAAGCTCAGATGCTCGCGTCACTTCCTGTTCATTTAGGAGAGCAAGGGTTCCTATGGTGAGGTGCAGCTTCGCTTGATTTTGAAAGATGCTCACATCTACTCCCATATCCTGTACAGAAAATCAGAAGAAAAAAAAGAAAATAAAACTGCACTTTGCTCATTCTGAAGTTATCTGAAGTTGTTAGACATTGCGGACTACAGACAGCTCCAGATGTACTGGCAGGTTAATGATAACAATTTTGGGGAAGGTGACGATGATTTTAGGACAAATTGTGGAAAAATGATGATGGTTAACAACACATTTTGTAGGAAAATGTTTCATTGTAAAAAGTGAATCACACTGAAAATCAAATCTGATAGAAACCTAACATTAATGTTAGCCATGGAGCAGTGGATAGCGTTGCAGCCTCACAGCTTCAGACTCATCAGTTCAGTCCTGAGCCTAGTTTTCTGTCTTTGTGGTGTTCTGCATGCTCTCTCAACGTCCACACAGGTTTTCTTCCACTGTCCAGTAACATGCATGAAGGCATTTTGACCATGCTAAACTGCCCCTACTTGTAAGAGTGTGTGCTTTATGCCTTGTGATATCACCGTATCCCATCTGGGGTGAATCTCTCCAGGTTCTCCATTGTGTCTAGCATTACAGGAAACGCTTACAATAGATTTGCTTCAATTACAGATTTAATTTCTCTCATTATCATTTTTAACTAAGGGTGCCAGTAATTCCTCCGTGGACTATAAGATAGATAAAGTAAATATAACATTTGAATATCCATTCATTAACCAGGGACTGATTCATTAAGGAAATATTATCCATGAATTTCCTAACCCCATCATTGGGAACACTGTTAACATTTCTAAGACAACGTCGCAAAAGCGAAGCCCGGTGCTCACCTGAGAGCAGTGACCCAAGACTTCCTCTTTAAAGCGCTGAAACCCATCCTGAATCTGTGGGTGATTCAGAGCAAAGGACAGGAAGTGAGTGAACGGCTGTTTCCTGCGGAAGCTCTCGATCAAAACCTCGACACGTGTCACAGCTGACGCTACTGCTGCCTTATGAGAGCCTGTGATCACTGCAAAACCACAAAACAAGCACAAGCACATACTTAAGCACTGCACCGAGAACGCCATAAGAACACAGTGTACAAATCCTCAACCAAAAGTACACCACATAAAAAAGGCACCACCACCACCAGATAACCGCAGCTTTCCATTCTTGTAAACAACAACTGAACATTTTGTGATAAGGGGAGGAAAAAATAGCATGCTCCATCTCAATGCCTAAGACGTTATGCAAAGAAACAGTAGATTTTCATTTCCTCTGGAAATTTCACTAAGAAATGTAAAGATCTCTAACCTATCGCTCCCTCTACGCCTTGTTTAGGAATGCTGATTGTAGTTTTAGTCTCTGCTTCCAGTCTTCTCCGTACCTCGCCTTTCCTTCCGATGATGTACCTTTGGAGGGAAAAATAATAAATCCCAAGTTATTTTACACTGGAGGGATCTTGAACCATAACCCTTTGCAAAGCATTCTGCTATTTCATCTTGAAGACAGAAATCATGGTTTAATGAGGACAAACTGAACAACGTACATATGGTTGTAAATCAAAGTGATTGTATACCGACTTGTAAAGAACGCTCGGGACGTCTATGGCACAGCGAAAGCCCCTGTCTGTCTGCTCAATGTTACTCGCGTCACAAGGTTCATCCACGCACTGGTCACTGACTGTAAAAGAGCATGAATCAGGATTAAAGTTCTAATGATTTAATAATAACATAGCCACTTATGAAAGAAAATCTGAAATGATCGAATTTATAGAATATTTATAATAACTAGAGAGGTGCATTTCCTGAAGAAAATGCGAGTGTGATTGCAGAGGAGCAGTGACATAAGCATCATTCGCATTAGTGTGTGTGTCTGTGTAAGTTTGTGGGTGCCAATACTTTTAATCAAACACAGGATTGTGTGTGCGTGTGTGAGAGAGCATATAGTAGCTGGGAGTGTAAATACATTTGATCAGACTGGTCATAGTGTGTATGCAACGTATTATACAATCAGAAGTACTGGTCACAAAAAATTTGAAACTGAAATGAAATTCAATGGAAGTGGATGGGAAAAAAGGGGGATAAAAATGAGTGTGGAGGGTAAATGTGTGCACAGATCCCTTAGCCTTATACAAGCACACTGATCCCGACCGTGTCGGACGTTTTAGGGTTGGAGCGGTGTCGATATTTTAAAAATTGCGGCAGTTGAAATCCAGACAATACTACCTGAATACTCCTGACGGATAACAATAGTGTAATACTAACAAGTGTAACATCACTGTATCCGTTGTTCTTCTCATATTTACGTATTTCAGTATGGTTTTTTTCCGGGACTTATTTCAGTTCAAGCGTTCGGGACATGAAACTGACATCATGAAAATTAATGAATTAACAAATTATTTACTCACATTCGTTATCTGCTTTAATAGGAACGCCTGTACACTTTCATGCGGTTATCGAATTAGCCAATCACATGGCAGCAGTGCAATACATATACAGGTGCAGATACAAGTCAAGAGCTTCAGGTCATGTTCACATTCCAGACATATATCAGAATGAAGAGAAAGTGTGATCTCTGAGACTTTGATGGTGGGATGGATACTGGTCCCAGATGGGCTGTTCTGAGATTTTCTATCATGGGCACAGGCTGACCCAAACTGGATTTAATAAAACTAGAGAAAGAAGATCACCTGGTCTGTTTCCAGTCTTCAAGTGTCCAGTTTGGGTGAGTCTGTGCCCATGACAGCATCAGCTTTGTGTTCTTGGCTGACAGGACTGGAACCTGATGTGGCTTTGTTCTGTTGTAGCTCATCCACCTCATGGTTTGATATATTGTGGATTCTGAGATGCTTTTCTGCTCACCATGGTTGTAAAGAGAAATTATTCGAGTTGCTACAGACTTCCTGTCAGATCAGATTAATCTAGTCATTCTATTCTGATCTCTCTCAAGGTGTTTCAGCCTGCAGAGCCTCTGTACACAGGATGTTTTTTGTTTTTCACACCATTCTGTATAAACTGTTGTGTGACCTGTATCTGCATGAAGTTATGCATGTATGAATTGCACTCCTACTACATGGCTGGCTGATTAGATAACATAAAATATATCCAGAACATGTAACCTGGTTCAGAGTAGGAGAAAGCTTCCTCCTCTTCATCTTCATAATGTTCTTCCTTAACAGCATTTTTTCGGTAAATCCTCCCATTGATGTTAATGAGCGCTGGCCTCAATACGTCCATAGTGATCTTTTCCTGAAGAACAATAAACAGCCATGAATAAACATCACATTTTTGTCTCAGTGCAACATCAGTTCATCAGTGAGCAAGTTCACAGAGGAAGTTCAAATGTTTCATGCCTGGTTACACATGTATCAGTACATCTGAAGTGTAAATAAGCAGTGGTAGTAGGCTGAGTGGGTAAGGCATTATAGTATTGATCACCACTATGCTGCCACTGGTGGGCCCTTGATTAAGACCTTTAACCCTCAACTGCTCAGCTGTACCCTGTCCAAACACAAGCCCATATCAGAAAAGTTGGGGCAGTACGGAAAATGCAAATAAAAAACAGTGTTTCTTATTTCCCTTGACTTTTGTTTCATTGCAGACAGTATGAACCCAAGATATTTCATGTTTTGTCTGGTCAACTTGTTAATCCATTCCCGCATATCAGGGCTGCAATACATTTAAAAGTCCATGCTGCTTCTGAACATGGGTAATATAATATACTTTTTTTTTTTTTGCTCAGTACAGTGTCATTTGGGACTGTAACTCTGTGTTGTAGTGCTTGACAAAGGTTTTCCAAAGGCATCCATTGCCCATATAGTTATATTGGCTATTGATTAAAGATGGCTCTTGATGCAGTGCTGTCCTAGGGATTGGAGATCATGGGTGTTCATCTTAGGTATGCGCCCTTGCCCTTTACGCACTGAAATTCCTCCATATTCCTTGAATCAGTTTGTGATATTACACACTGTAGAGAAAGAAATCCCTTCCACCCTTTCTTTCACAAACAGTTTTTAAACATTTCAATATTTGCATTTGTTGACAAACTGGAGATCTTCTGCCCATCTTTGCTCCTCAAAGACTCAGCCTTACTGACTTTGTACCAAATCATAATTACAGTCACCTGTTGACATCACCAGTTTGAAATCACATCATCATTTAGTCCTTTTAGGCCCTAAACTGCCCCTGTCCCAACTTTTTCTGGAATGTGTTGCAATCCTGATATGCAGTACTGGATGTATATTAACATATGGCACCAGTATATAAGCCCTTTTAGGCTTCAAACTCAGTCACATAACAAAAAGCACATAATGTTTACCAAACCGACACACATAAGTCACTTTACATGTTCTGCTGTTCGGGACTATTAATACTATTTACGCTATCAATAATACTGTAGTGTTCACTGTATAGTTTCATAGTAGAATAGAATAGAAAGCCTTTATTGTCATTATACTCAGCATACACAGTATACATAGTAGTATAGTCATATATTGTTTATTGTACAGTCTATTCTCTGTATTTATTGACTTTGCACTGACCGTTACTGTGCTGTGTGTCCTTATGTCTGACATTGTTTCCTGTGTAGTGAAGCACCATGATTCTGGGGGAAACTAGATTTCATTTCCTAACATTATGACAATAAAGCCTACTTGACTCAGATACATGTGATGTGCTGGACTAAATGATGCTTTTTTTTTCTCCTCTTATCATTACAGACTTGTCTTAATCTTAGTTTTTAACATGGATATGATGCCTCATGATCATTTTCAACACTTAAATCCTACCCCACTCATTATTTCATACACAATGCACTACACTTTAACTGGTCTGAAGATGTCACATTCATATAAAAGGATAAGGAGGGCTTACAGCTACAATAAACACATATGGACAACTTTGGCTGAATCAAATCTCACTCCCTACACGACATATAGTGCACTAGATTTGGTGCAAAGGCCATTATTTCATCCCCTTTGTAGTTCAAGTAAAGCTAATTGACACTAGGTATCTGTCAAACGTAGCATATCAAAAGCAATACCTATCATACAGCATGATAAGAGTGAGGTTAATGTAAAAAGGGGGATATAAGTGGTGAAGCCATGAACATTTCCATAATATAAACGGGAAATAATATTATCCGTACAATTAAATACCTTCCAGATGCTCTGAAGTAGACTTCCTACTTCCGCTACGTCACCGGAAATACATGTTCTGGTTGGCTTTGCCGCTCCTCCGAGGCATTAGATGGCGCTGTCGTGTACAGGAGTGAGTGTATCGTACGAGAAGCAGCACCAAGACGCCAAACGCTGTAAGTTGCCTTTTTATACATTCAATACATTTCAGTGATACAGCGATTCTTATTAATCAGCGTTCAAACGATAATTTCTGTGTCCTAAAAAGAATAAAAGAACGAAAAATGAACTATCATACATTCAGGTATCCAGCTACCTGCTTAACTTGTTTATCTCTGTAAACATGTAAACATTAGCGTGTCACGGATAATCTGTGATCTAACTAACACCACAAATAGTTTTTGAATTGATGGTATAAAACTGCGACAGCCGCTTTAAAAACCTTTTGGTGAACATAGGTTGCGTGTTCCTGCGTTATTTGTTTCTATGTTTTCATTCTGAATAGAAATGGCTCGACTTCATAAATGAGCACCTAATTCACGTGTGCTAAGATAACAGACTGCATAGCCGAAAGTTTGTGGACACTTGACCGTCCTACCCATCGTACTTCCGCCGCAAACTGTAGTGGTACAATTTCCCTCCCTGGAACTTAGGAGTTCCAGCATGACAATACCTCTGAGCACAGAATGAGATCATGAAGATCCATGGTTTGTTAAGGTTGCAGTGGAAGAACTCGTGTCCTGCACAGAGCCCTGACCTCAACCCCATGAGCTCCTTCGGGATGACCTGACTCCTCCTGAGGCCTCCTTGTCTAACCTCTCTACTGCTCTTGTGGCTGAACGAGCAAATGAATGGGGTGTTTAACAAGCATATATGGGTGTGATGGTCAGTTGTCCACAACTATTTTGTATTTAGTATTGATCAGCTGTCAGTTTGTGTGATATCTCTTCCACCTTGTCTGGAATCTACTTGCTCTATTTTTTTATTTGCAGGTTCCCAACCTTGGTCCTCTTGGTCCTAGTGTAGCCCCTGTCTTGCACGTTTTTAGTGTTTTCCCTGCTCTAACAGCAACTAAGCAGGTGAATCGGAACTAAAACATGCAGGACAAGGGGAACTCCAGGACCAAGTCTGGAAACACGTGACTTAGTTAGGTACCTGATAACTAGTTGACTGTATAGATATACAGTTACTGACTGTAGCCTGTGTGTTGTTATGTACAACTTGTCAATCTATATGAGACCATCTATTTTCAGACTGGAAACGGTGCCTTGTGTTGACCCAGCACTCCAGGCCAAATGGCAGCAGCTTCTTCATCCTCCTCCTCTGCCGGAGGGATTAGCGGGAGCTCTGTTACTGGATCCGGCTTCAGTGCATCAGAGCTCATTCCCCCTAGAAAAGTCCTCTACACCTACCCTAAAGGAGCCGGAGAGATGATGGAAGGTCTGACAGATACCATATTTCTATTTTTACTTTATATATATATATATATTGAAGGACAGTAATATGGCAGAGTCAAATATCCCAGCTTGTTAGAAGGCTGTGATTAGAGCACAGGGTCCACTGTGATAGTGCCCCTGAAATGGACAGGGTTAAGAACTGTGCTTGAGTTGCAGCTTGGTGGTAGATGATCAGTAGCCACCGCTGCCCCTAATGCTGTTGGCGCCTAATTGTTTTGTTTGGGGAGCTTGTAGGAACACAGGGGTCTTTCATTTTCCAACCCACTTTCTGTCTGAGGCATTAATTTCCATAGCAGATGATAACAGATATACTGAGGTGGAAAAATGCACTATAATTAGGATCACAAAGGATGTATGTAATCCACTATAAGGTCAGGGCTGACTGGAAAATGCACATCAGGCTATTTAGAAACGGCCTGGCTCATTTCCAACTGTGTGTATGTTTGTCTCCAGAGGGCATTAATGAGTGAAACCTGCAATTTTCATGTAGTCCTCATTCTTCTGGCTGAGTTGACATTTCAAGTTCTGTGCTTAGCTGAGTTCTGTCTCGAAAGAAAGGGAACATGTGTATATATATAGAATATATGCGTTCTGGATGGAAGCTTGTATGGTAGATACTTCATATAAAAAAGTTTGTACCTGCTGATATGGTGAAGTTTTCTTTGAAAAGAAGTATATTTAGTATTTTTGTAAGGATTCTCCAGTGACACCGCTTCATGACTGTTTATAGCTACTATAACAGGAACTAGTTTCTGAGCCAGTAATCGAAGGTATTTTACATCAGTAGATATTTGAAATCCGGTAAACAGTTTTACGCTTTCATTTTCAGATGGCTCGGACAGATTTCTGTGTGAATCAGTTTTCAGTTATCAAGTGGCATCAACTCTGAAACAGGTGAAGCATGGTAAGATGGTGCTGATTTTTAATGTCAAAATACCAGCATTTACGATTACATTACTGTCACTAGCTCAATTGCTAATTCAGCTAAGGTCTGGAAAGTTAATACTAATGACTCCTTGGTCTGGTGTGCTCTCAGATCAGCAGGTGTCCCGTATGGAGAAGCTGGCCAGCCTGGTGGAGGAGCTGGAGGCAGACGAGTGGAAATATAAACCTATTGAACAGCTACTGGGTTTCACAACTTCATAGCTAAACACCTGCTACTCTTAATTCATGAATTGCAAAGAATTTGTGTTTATCAGTTTACTTTTTTTTTAAAGGTTTTAACCACAATGGAGACATTTCTGTATAATGTATTTATGGACATTTGCTATATTTGAAGAACATGCATTTAATGGAACTGAATACTTAAATGTAAATATAATATACTTGCAGGTATTACAGATTATGTCACAGCAGATTAATCGTGTGCCAAAGTGTACCCAGTCTTTGACTTATTTTTTCACACATACTTGATCTTTTTTTTTTTTGTGTGGAATAAAATTGCCCTAAACGATGTGACTAAATAGTCTGGAGAATATCATATTTCAGATTTTACTGATACGTTCATCCATTTTAAAAAACTGCATAGTAATTATACTGTCGGGGCTGTGCTTCTGGATATTCTTAAATATTTATTATTAAATTTAAACCTTGTACAATATTACTGTGGGTATGTCCTTTATTAATGCTATTTAGAACCATACACTAGATAAATTTTTCTTCACAGCTCTGTATTTGCCCACTTATCCACATTTTTGCACATTTGTCACACTTGCATGTTTTAGAATATCAAGCTACTTTTAGTATTAGACAAAGATAACCCAAGTAAACACAAAATGCTGTTTTTAAACGATTATTTCAATTACTGAACCAAAAACACTGTTCAGCCCTAACTGACCCTATGTGAGAAAGAAATTGCCCCCTTATCTACTAAATCAACCAGTTAACCAAATAGACATAACTATTGGGATCGATTTCACTAAACACACCCCGGCATGATTACTGCCAGACCTGTCAAATCGTCACTTAAATAGAACCTGCCTGGCAATGTGAAGCAGGCTAGAAGGTCTCAAAAAGCAGCACATGATGTCATGTTTTAAACAGATTCACATACAGATGTGTATACAATGAAATCTAGTACAAAGCTGTTGCTAAGGCTCTTGGACTCCAGTAAACCACAGTGAGAGGTTATTATCCACAAATGGAGAAAACCTGGAACTGTAGTGAACCTTCTCTGGAGCAGCTGGCCTACCAAAATTTCACCACAATATTTCACAGAGCACATTGACAACTCATCCAGAGGAACAGCTAAAGAAATGCAGGCTTCACTTGCCTCAGTTACAGTCAGTGTACACAATTACACAATAAGAAAAACATGGGGCAAAAATGGCACCCATGGGAGAGTTTCCAGCTGCTGACCAAAAAGAACATCTCGCACTTGCCCAAAAACATCTAGATGACCCACAAGACTTTTGCAATTATTTTGTGGACTGATGAGTCAAAGGTGGAACATTTTGTAAGACACAAGCCCTGTGGCATCTGGCATAAAGCTAACACTACATTCCACCATAACAACATGGCAACAGTCGAACATGGTGGTGGTAGTGTGATGTTCTGGGGCTGCTGGGTTTCTATAGGACTTGGATGATGGAACGATGTATTTTGCTCTTTATCAGAAGATGTCCATCCATCAGTTTGTGTCCTAAAGCTCAAGTGCAGTTGGGTTATACAGCAGGACAATGATCTGATGCAAATAAACAAGTCCACTTCTGAGTGGCTCAAAACTTGAATCCCAGTGAGATGCTGTGGCAAAACCTTAAATGCATAGTTCATGCTCGAAAAACCTTCAATGTAGCCGAATTGAAACAATTCTGCAGAGAAGAGTGGGAAAAAATTCCTCCACCGCAATGTAAAAGACTCATCACAAGTTATCACAAATGCTTGACTGCAGCTGTTACTGCCAAGGGTGACACATCCAGATATTATTATTAGATTTGGGGGGGCAACTAATTTTTAGAACAACTAGTTTTGAATAAATCTTTATCTTCAATAAATGGAACAATCATTTAAAAGCTGCATTTTGGGTTTACTCATGTCTTTATGCTTTGTTAAAATTACTTGATGGATGATTAGAAATATTTAAATGTCACAAAAATAGAAGAAATTGGGAAGGGGCAAATACATTCTCACAGCACGAACGATAGATAGATAGATAGATAGATAGACAGACAGACAGACAGATAGATAGATAGATAGATAGATAGATAGATAGATAG
>JAOVVG010000054.1:8809391-8822792 GCA_028566375.1 Leptodoras nelsoni | reverse complement strand
ACGATGGATTAGCGCCCTGTCTAGGGTTGGTTCCTGCCCTTGCGCTCAGAGTTGCCGGCTGGGCACCGGCTCCCCCGGGACCCCGTAACTGGGAATAAGCGGTACAGATAATGACTTACTGACTGACTAAAAAAAACTACGAATGCCACTTTTATCTAGTAAACTTTTATCTAGTCGTCCTCCTGAATTCTCTCTCGTTAGCCCGTACTTTGCAGATTTTAATAACAGACTTCGGAAAAAGAGATTTTTAAAAGCATCCTTTAATTCAGTGTAAAATGTTTTTTTTTTTTGTCAAAAATCAACAGATACATTTTCACAGCCATGCGGAAACAGTTTGCAATGCTTGTAAACAAATTAACATGTTCTCAACCAACAAGAGACCCCCTCCCTCCCTCCCTCCCAGCCCTCCCAACACACACACACAGATTTGAACTATATACATTATAAGCTATCAAATCCTATAATCACAGCACAAAGGATCATAGGAAACAAAAAGAAAGAACATGTACAGACTCTATGAAAAAAAGTTACAAACCCTAAACCCTCACCTCTAATGTACCATGAGGGCTAAATGTTAGTTCCGTTTTTATTATTACAAATAATTCAGCTACTTGTATCCAAAATACAGATTATTTATTATTTTTTTTATCTTTTTTTATTATTTTTAAGATTTCACTTTTGTGTTCAGTCTCCACCCTAAAATTACGGACTTGATTTCCTCTCATAGATCAAGCGAATGAGTTATCAAATATATAGCACCATGATGTCATTACTAAGGACAGGGAAAAATATCACAAAAACCCGTGTTAGTACTGGAGACCAGATCAGCGCTGGTCTTGTCGGATTCTCACGCTGCTGCATGCACTGATGATTATCAATCTACTGCACATGGTTATCCCTTAATCTTTTTTGTTTTAATTAGAAACATTTTTAACATTTCTAATATTGAATAAACAGGATAAGGCATCACATTTGTTGTAGAGAAAAATTTTCTTCTTAGCTTTAAAGGTGAAGTTGTGCGTTAGGGTGTGTTACGATTGATTTGAGGGTAGCAGCAAAAATCTCATGCCTCGAAACAGTCATGTCTTAATAGATGCAGACAATTAGGTGAATTTGGTCAAAATAGAAAAAAAAAGAATCATAATTCTAAAAATAATGTGACATCAAACCAGTGTTGACCGTAATCCTGATGCTATGATTTTGAGCAATCGCCTATATAAAAAACCAAGACTGCTTTAGAAGACCACAACTGAACATCTGAATGGAAGTGAAGCAAAACAAAATATCATCACAAAAACAAGCACTGACACAAAACCACATCGATATGACAACCTTGTAGCACAACATGTTATTGCTTCAACAGATGTCATATAGAGATTAAAACAAATACACGCTAAAATGATTAATGTCTAGCTAGGTGAAAATCTTGAAACTGGCACAGGGAGGAGTGGAGGGGATAAAAACGGAAGAGCGGAACAGGGTCTAGGCCATGCGACTGAGCGAGTCCGCTATGAGAAGCCAGAGCACCGCGCAGTGTAACGTTTTCTCCGACCGGCACCCGATCCACAGCCTCGTCAGGTGCACCAGCGCGGGAAAAGAAACGCAGATCTGCGCAGTGCTGTGGCTCTGGACTCTGGGTTTGAGTGACAGTGCTGTAGAAATATTTCATTTGGCTTCTGATTTACTCTATGAGGTACTGTAAATGAAAGCAAATGCAGGAAAACGTTCACATCGATATGGAAACTGGATTCAGTAATATGAGGAAATAATAATAAAAAAAAGATGCCAATGAAATACAAGATTTCCTGAGAAATTCACCAACAGCCTCACTGGTACTGATAGAGATTATAATTATAGAAGAATTATATAAATCACTATGCAAACAATATCGCTTGATTTTTTTTTTAATATAGAACACTCAACATAGTCCATTAAAGAGGGAAAGTCTAGCTTCTACAAAATCATCACAGTTTTACAACATATTGTAAGAGTATCTGATTTAGTCTTATAGAATGTAAGTATATATTTGTGTTCTGATATTTTTTTTTTTTTTTAAAGAATAAGACATTGTAAAACAACACATTACTGTATTATTGCATATCTTCAATTTTAAGGACTCTCAATATCACAATATGTAACAAATATAAATGTTTGGTAACTTGTAAAGTATAATATATGGTGCATGTGAATTTATAAACTCATTTTTGCATACGGTGAATTATAGTCCTTCCAATGGTAAGTGAAAACTAGCTATTGCAGGAAGATGGTTAAGGAACCGAGCAAAATCGGTGCGATTACACATGAACCCTTAGCTGATGTAGATTTCAAACTCATTTTGTAAAGAGGTAGTAGAAAAAAAAATTATTTACTCTGGAATGAACGTTCGGAGATTTCGAACACGTCAGATCGACGATTGCTCTCAGGACAGAGGCGTAATCACTCATTGGTTCGGTACAAAAGATGAGAGGCTGGTAAACTGTCATGGCGTTCAGGGATGAACTCGGATCTCACATCTCAGCGATACAGAAATGCTCTCTGCTGTGTAAAGGTTTAAGATCATGGCAAAGTAGTGTTGAGTGGCTAGTTATGTCATGTTCTTCTTTTGTTTATTCTGTGGCTCATAAAATACTTAAACCAGTATATAAAAAATGGCTCCGTGTATGAGATCAAGAGATAATCAACACTGGCTTCATATCAAATAAATGTTCTTGCATATTGTAATGCTGATTAGAGCAAACATCCCCTCTCTGAATGGTTGACTTGTCAGCCACTATACATATTGTACATTTGCTTGTCGTTTAATACAATAAAGCTGTAACTTCAACATTTTCACAGGCTGATATACATTTAATTTTACATCCCTGTAGTGCAAAATGTGACAGTGTTTTCCATTAGGCTATACCTCTTCTTACCAGGAAGGTTTATGACCAATAGATTATTAACCCTTACTCCACTACTCTACTATTTAGTTAATATGTCATACATATATGGTTATACTTTATCAATATAGATTTTTACTGCTCTTACAAAATCCACACCCATCCAAATAAAAGGGCTTTTCAAATAAATCAGCGCATGAGACACATGGTCTTGAAAAAAAAAGAAATTACTGAAAATTTTACAGAGGAAAAAAAAAAACAGCTACGAAAACTTCAAGTACAATGATCACTGAGGAAAAAGTCCATCTGGCAAACTGATTGAACAAAAGTCAGGAAATATCCCCTTTCTAAAGAAAATCCCCGTCTCTATCACCGAACTCTTAATCGTCCCTCCGTTAGCTTTTCTTACCTGAAAAGAAAAGGACCTGGCGTGCAAGAGGAAGTAAGGTCACCCTGTTCTCCCAGGCCGTGTGTGTGTTTGTGTGTGAGAGTGTAGATCACTCTGATGGGATTTTCCAGTGCTGTTGGCAGTGAGGTAAGGCTCCGGCAGGGCCGACGCTCACGGCTCCTGTTTGATGTAGTAACTGCCCGAGCCGTTGCTCTCTTGGTCTGATGTGCCCTGGGAGAAGGTGAACTCGTCCACCTCTGGAGTCTCCTCCTTTATCTGCAGCGTGGCCTCTGAATCAAAAACAAGCAGATGCACAATTCCTTATTACTATACACAGACTGCAGAACCTCCTGAACCTCAAAACATGAATCAGTACCTAATGGCTGAAGTAAATACAAACAAATAAATAAATAGCCTTTCCACTTTAATCATCTTAAACCTTTCATCATTTTTTAAAATGGGATTTAACATATATTAAATTGTCCATGTGTAGCATTACAGTGACCAATAAATAAATGATAAAACATACCTGAAACAAAAACCTGTTAACATTCAGGTCAAACATATTTACTATTGATGACCAAAATTATATAATTTTCACAAAATTGACACCGTTTAGGACTGTTCCAGGATGCAGCTAAACTAAAATAACTTGTTTTAAAAATGCTAAGTGGCATTCACTGGAGTGAATATAATCATTTTGGTTTTGACTAGAAAGTTTGCATTGGATTACTCTAGAAAGCAACAGAAATCAGAATGTAAAACTTAACTGATCTGCAGGAGATTTAACTCCTCCACCTATCTGTTATACCAAAAACAGACTTCCATTTAATAGGCATAATTATGAACACTGTGCATAAAAATGATAAAGAAAGGACTTGAAAATAATAAAGGAATATCAGGCATTTTAAAATCCAGTCTCTGCTACACGTGTACTGTAGGTACATGTGGCATGGACAATCATTTGGACATGCAAGAACAGATAACCTGTTTACCACAAACTCACTCACAATGAACATCCAAGGCCAGCTTTTTGGGGCAGTCAACCTTTTAATATTTATAGAACACATATTTTTACAGGATGTTAATAGGTTAATAAAATGTCCCAAATTCATCCTTTGAGAAATGGAAGAAATTTGAGGTTCTGTGTAAATTACTACCAGGATTGAAAGCACAGGACCACACTACATGGAAACAGTGCTGCACCAGCCATACTAAATGTGTGTATGAATAACTGTAATTCCAACTAAAGACTATTTATGTGCTTAGTAAACTTGTTTAACCAGTAACGCCTGGTTTCCTGAAAGCTCCGTCCACTACGTTAATAAGCAAGTGTATAGTGTTGTCTGAAAGAGATTAAAGTACCACCCAGATGAGGACGTGATCTGTTTTGAGTCTGTTTTCTTTCAAGGTTTAATCCACTTTCACCTCTGGCTAAACCTACATCCAGATTTCTATCCAGCTGCTTTGTGACAACAGCTGCTGCTAAATGAACTTGAACTGAACTGAAGGTGTGGCATGTTCCTAAAGAAATGACTAATTTGAGTTCAGTGAGATGAATCTCTTGCATTGTAATTACCATGACTGCGACATGACACGCACACACCAAAACTATTGCTAGTGTTGTAGTTATGATTGTATTGTAAGTAATGTTGCAGTAATGTTAATTGAGGAAACTCAGCAACTGCCCATAGACGACTTCTGCGAGTGAATATTGAGAAAACAGGTTAAGGTCTAAAGGGTAGAGGTGTGTGCAGGACTGCTTTTTAGTTGCACTCCTGCCTGCTCCTGAAATAATTCTGACTAATCCCTCCAGTCCTGATACGTACCCCTATCTGTAGGTGGAATCACTACTTATGTACATTATGTTTTTTTTTTAAAAAGCTGGCCCACTTTAATCTAAGCATATGATCCATGCTGTTTACACATTCAAGATATAACATTCACAAGCTGTGATGCATCCAGAATTGTGTAATAAAACACTTCCCTCTGTATGGCCTTTTTAATGACATGCAACCCAGACAGTATGAACTTCGCACTACGTAAGGCTGTGTTTTGTTTTCTCTTTACGTCCTGGCACACCGACGTGAAGAACACAGCAGGAGTGCCGGCTAAAGGGATTAAGAATAAAATTACCTGAGTTGAGTGAGCGATCACGCTCCACACCAGGTGGGTGGGGAAGGTAAAGGGACGGAGTCTGCTCTTCATCGCCTGAGAAACTGCTCCTCCTCAAAGACCCGCCAAACCCGAGCGGCCTCCTCCCAACTGGAATCTTCCTCTCTAAACACCAAGCCACACTGGAGTTACCCATGTTACTGCATTAGCCATGCTGCAGAGTTCCACTTCTCACAACCTCCCTGTTCACCTTCTTCCCTGAAGACTTCAAATGACTTTATCTGCGTTACATTCTGTTTTCTGAGCACCATGCCCAAACGACAATCCAGTCACTTTTCCACCCACTGATTATCTTTTTCCCACCTCCCAGAAGTCTCTAGCATCCCTCACCACTAAATTAGTGCCACCATCATTCAATACGCAGCCAGATGAGACCAAGAGCAGAGCAGGAGGACACCCTGGTGGATAAGCTTTTGCCCGCACACACAGTGGCCAGTGAACAGAAAGGGGAAGAAGAAGGAGAGCTGGATGAAAATGAAGAAGTGCCTTACTTTTCTTTTGTCCTTTGTACTGTGGAGCTTTCTTTTTCTGCTTTGTCACGTTAGGCGGTGCTTCCCTTGTGGCTGAAGAAAGAAAATAAAACAAAAATGTTGTGGGTTCTGTCCATGGCAGTACAGGTGCAGTCTTTTTTAAGTCTTATATATATATATATATATATATATATATATAAGAAAACACGTTATACATCATCGTGGCTCTTCATCTTTTAATAAGTGGGCATGTGTTAATCTGGAGTGGCCTATCCGAGATCTAATATTCTACTTGCTCATCTCTTCTTTTAATATTTGTTCTTATGCAAGCATTAATGTTTGTCATAGATCTCGTGCAGTTTGTTACTGATTTGTGTCCCCATTCTTGTTGCCAGATCCTTTGAGTGTATGCTTTAATGATGGGTCTAACATCTGTGTGTGGTATCTTGTAATCTGTGGCATGCATTATATTATCCTCCCTTTCCTTGCCAGTTGGTCTGCTTTCTCGCTGACAGTCATTAAAATGAAACTAAAATGTATATCCAACAGATCTCCTGTCTCTCTTGACAAAGATTCTCTCTATAGCCGTAACTATCTGTCTAATCGAGATCAGAGGGAAGTGAAAATGTTCTGTATATACACACAACACATTTATGTGAAGCAGAAGGAAAAAGATGAGAAGCAAGTGGAAAGGGCAGGGCTGAAAACGGATGTGCACAAGTTGGTCAGAAATGTGTACAGAAATCTCAAATTCATTATATATTAACTAATTCGTACCAAAAAAATACAGTAAGAAATTATAAAAACCTTTGAATATTAGTACATACTTAAAGAAAACATTTTAAGGCTTTCTTATGGGTTTATCAGATAATTATGGGTTTTAATAAAGCTTTAAAGGGGTTAGAAAGCTCTTCTAAAGTCAATTAATGGAATTGTGTCAAACTGTGTCACTATGGTGTCTAAGCAGGTCATTCGGTCACATAAGTGTGATTAACTGTATTAACAGCACAGGAACAAGGAGAACACATTAAAGTCTGACTCAAAGGTTAAAATGCTCAATAATTGAAGATCTTTATGATTTTTATTCATTAATAGACACTACAACGGTAATTAAACACAGTAAGATAGTAACTGATTTTGAAAATTTCATCACCGCATCAGACACCGATGCTTCTGAAGCGCATGCATTAATGTGTAATGTTCACTCACTCTGTGCGGCAGGTGGCTGCAGCTGGTAGCCGGTGACTTGACACCAGCCTACAGGGTAAAGGTCTGGAGACTCACAGTCCACCCACTGATCATACTCATCCTCCCAGCCATCGAAATGAATGCGCAGGAGTCTGTGGATGACCCTGGTTACGGTGGCTACACACACCAGACGTGGCTCCATCAGGTCCACCGCCTCCAGCTTCATGCCTTCACGGAAGCCGTGATTCGGGACCTCCTGAAAACAGCAAACGTAACGACTTAAGTGCATGAGTAGAAACGTGGTCCCACCCACTTTACCTGGAAAGCCATTTAATGCCAAAATCAAAAGCCGACTTACAATTAAAAGCGCGTATTTTTCGGTAAGGCAAACTTACTTTATTAAAGAGCTTCACAGGGGCTGCTATTGAACAATTTTCTCTGAGGTAGTCAAACCATTTGAATGGCAGTTTGCTGTACCCTGCAGATCAGATCAAGATTTACAACTGGAATTATAAGACAGGATTATTTGTGGCAGAAAGCTGCAGACCTTAACACTTAAAATGGCCTTTACCTCTCGGAGGTGTGAGCTCGATGTTGTTGATTTCACAGAAGCCCACTGGGAAAATGGAGGGAGAGGTGGAATGGTAGCAGAACCAATCTGAGCCATCGGCTGCTTCTGAGCCATCAATCCCAATCATGAGGTACCCGTCTGCCAACACCTATAAGAGGAAAGACCGAGCCCAGGAATTAATGGAGGACAGTTCCATTTATACCCTCGGTCTATAATTTATGCATGACTCTGCTTAGGTTATGTGCAATTACCTTTCTTACAGTAGCGACACATATAGCTGAGAGATTGAGAGGGTCTATTGCTTCCAACTTCATGCCATCTTTAAACCACTCACCACTCTGGTCTACATCCCTCACCTGATAATGATAAGAGATGAAATATTACTAAAAAAAGTCACTCTGTGATTGGTCAGAAAAAAAAACCCAGCCCCTTCTGCACATGGGTAATTATCTTTGGAAATTGTAAAACAATTACCTTCAGAAATAACTGTGAAGGGGCGTCCACCAGACCCTCAATTTTCTTTGACACCTCTAGAAAAGGTAGACAGCGTGTTAGAATAATAAATCATCAGCTTTCATGTTTTAGTGATTATATTTCCCAAGCACACACACACACTGACCAGATCTTTTAAAGCGGTGCCCGATGCTCCTGGACCAGCCAATGGAATGGATGAGTGGGCTGTACATGTGACACCAGAAGTCATCTGATCCGTCCTGGCTCTCTTCATAGACAAGTCGCAGTCGGCCACCGATCACCTGCTCTACCAGAGCTACACGTGTCCGGCACAGGTGAGTTTTATCCACCACCTCCACACGCATCAGCTTCTTAAACGGGTATTGCATGCTCTCGTGCACCTGGTAGTTACCCAGTAAAAAAAAAGTGTTTCCACAGGACCAGTCATTTTATTAACTCAACTCAGTCAAAATTAATCAATCACCTTGCATCCAAATCCTCAATAGCCAATGACTGGACTAAACACACACACCTCAAAAATTCAATTTTGAAGAAATCTTTTTTTTTTTCCATTTACTAACTTCCATCTTCTAAATCTGTATATATATATATATAGCATAAAGTAGTGTAAATATGCAATAATCATCTTCAGTAAGTGAGTTCACTCAGGTAAAAGGTCCCAGTTGGATTGCCAGGCAGGTCCTTTCTGGGAGGAGTTTGCGTGTTCTCCCTGTGTGGGTTTCATCCAAGGGTGCCAGTTTCCTCCCACAGCCCAAAAATATGCATGCCATGCAAATTGGACATACTAAACCTCTCTCTCATCGGCAAGTTTGAAATATTAACCATTACCCTCGTGAATGTAACCAGAGCCTATTACACCCTACACTGTGTATTGGGTGCAAGTTATTGTTTTGATTCATGTGTGGAAAATTTAGAACCCAGAGTAAACCCAAGAGGACAGGAAGATAAGGTGAAAATTGACCCAGACAGTAAACCGAGCTAGAAATGTTTATGTGAAATGCTCTTTTTTTCAGCCCAATGCATTTAGAAATTAAGATAAATCTGTATTATTTGTTCATTCAGGAATTCTAGCAAAAAAACATATGATGCTACCTGGTGGCGTCTCTGCCTGGTGGCTCATAAAAGCCATAAAACTTTCAGGAAAGTAACCTGAATAAATTATAACTGTATCTCAAATGTTAGACAGCTGAAAAAACCTGCTAAAAGATTCAGTACAACATTTACTCATGTCCGTCTCATCCTAAGTTTTTCACTGTTACAGTGTATAGGCTGCCTTAGACTTCCATTAGAAGTAAGCTGAGTAAGCAGGTTTCTGTTCTTTTCTCAGTACAGGGAAACAGAGATCAGGCTTAAAATATTGGCCTATGCCTCAAAAATAATGTCAGCCATCCTGGAGCGTTCTTACCCTTTTAGCAAAATCAGGTGGCAGAGTTTTCACTCCAGTGAGTCGCTTGACGAGGAACACTTTCCAGTTAGAGCACTTATGCTGGATTGCTATAAAGAAAAAAAATTTAATGCATCACCTTGTTGGCAGGTAATTTATATTAATGTTATCGTAATTTAGCTTAATTTATCTCTAGCATGGCTACTGAGTACTTACATTTAGGAGGTACCAGGGGTTTACCATTCGAGGCACACCATCCGACAGGATGGATTTCTGGGACGCACAGATTGCACCAGAAATCATGGCTCGAGTCGTTGTCGAATCCCTCATATCGGAGAAGTGCTTTGAAACCTGAAAAAGAACAGATTACATGAGGTACGGTCATGCTGTTATAACAACAAAACACACTTTCGGCTCAGAAAGTAATGAGAATGAAATTGGGGATGGTGGTACAAGGCGAGTTAGAGTGGGATCTCGGATAAGCAGTAGGACCCGTTTCAGTTGTTTTTGTGAAAGCCTGCTGAAGTGCCTCGTCGAGTGACCACAGGAGATGAATTATGGGTGTTAAGTACGATTTCATAAGTAATGATTTCAAGCACTGCTTCCAACAATGGCAGAGGTGTTGGGAGTGTTGTGTGTGTTCACAAGGATTATATTTTGAAGGTAATAATATTGAATTGTAAAAAAAAAAAAAAAGAAAAGATTAATTCCCTTCTGGACAGATCTTGTTCCTTATACCCAATTAATGTAATTTACCACACACATAATTAAAAAAAATCTGTCTTTACCTGCCAATTTAACAATCCCTGCTATCCAGTAAACTTTAGTGGAGAGGTCTGTGTCAGAATTGAGAACCTCGACCCTCACCCCCTCAGTAACGTCACTCCAGAACAAGGACATGGATACCTGGAGAACACAGTGTACACAAGCATGCGTTGAGAAAACAAGTATGATTGTTCAGTCAAAATAAAGGAGGATCCGTTTCTGAACAATACGCACGTGTTTGAAACAGGTTACTGGAGCGCCGGTCTGGTTATTGCTACAAACGTATCGACCCCAGTCGAAGTCCTCGACAGGAATAACTGTCAGAAGCGAAACACTCATAATACGGCACAATATATACACAAGTCTCTCTCTCTTTTTTTTTTAAAAAAGCAAGTGAAGCTGGTAATGTGTGGCATCATGGTAGGCTTACCTGATTTTGATTTAGCCGGGCTCTGCTGATTCGACTGATACTGTGCATAAGCTGCCAATTTTGCCATGAGCGGCTGTTTCTGTAAGACCTTCGCTTTTTTTGTTGGTGGTTTCCCCTTTGTGAGATGAACACAACACAGAGCTTAACACACAAACTCACGACTGTGAAATGAAACACGACTGTTCAAATAAAACATTTCAAGACTGTTCAGATGTGTGGTACCTGAAGTCTGGCCAATATGCTGGCTTTTTTCGAGTTGGAGGAATAACTTCTGGAGCAGGATACGCTGCAGAACCTCTTCGTTTTGGAGTAAAACGCATCTCGGACCCCGACCATTCCACACATTTCACAAGTCGCTTTAAAGGCACATAAAAGAAGAAAATGAGCAGGACGCACGATCTGCACGCGGCCGCTTCATGAAACTAACCGACTAACTAACCCATGCCAGCTTTTCCATCTGGATAGGTGTAGACCTGCCCGTTGTTCTTGATGATGGGCAGCCCGGCAGGAAGACTACGCTCCTCATCCTCGCTGTCCTCTGTGCTGGAGCTGCTGCTCGACTCCTCGCTGCTCTCATACCCGTCAAACATGCCAAACGAGTCTCTTCTCTTCCTTTCTGACCGTGAAGTGCGCTCAGCCTGCCAAAACAAGGCTCAAGGCTTAAACTGATCTGTCCATCAGGCAGGAGGTACACTTAAAATGAACAAAATGTATCAGAAAAAACAAAAATTAAACCTCGGCATGGTTTCTAAACAGAATTTATTCATCACAGATATTGTGCAGTTGCTATAATCCGACAGAAAGCCATACAGTGTGATCCCTTGAATGAAAGATCAGGAATGCAAACAGTTGTACTATATTCCTGAAAGAAATCTGAGCATGACTGTAAGGAAATCATCAGAAAGGTTTTCCTGTGCAAAATCAAACCCATGACCATCAGGTGCAACCCCAGAGACGAGCATTAAACAGTGAAGTGTGCTGCCAAGCACTCAGACATGTACAGCTTAGTGAAGTGGCTCAGCCACCAGCTCCAGCTTAGCGAAGGAAGTCCACCCGCCTTCATTTCCAAGCGCTTTTCATTCCCCACCTTTAAAAAATAAAGTTCCCCTTCATTTCTGCAACAGGTTCTCGGATCCCTGAGCAGCCGCCTGTGTTTGTTGTGAACATTGTTGGATCTAAGCCAGTTAGCCACGGAGCTAGCTACAACACAGCTCCAAGACGAGCTCCACCACGGGCCTGGCTCTGAAAAGCTCCACAAAACGTACAATAAAAATAAAGAGCCGCAGTGAAAGCATGCACGGCGCTGGGGTCAGTAATTAAACGCCTTCATTTATAGGAACGAAACAGTGCCGTTCCGCGGGTTCAGCTAGCTAGCAGGCTAACGCTAGCTTTGCTGCAGACTGACAACCAAAACAAAGGGGATTGTAATGGAGCTAGCTAACAAGCTAGCCAGCTCAGGCTATTTTACCAGCGAAACAAGGAAGCAAGCAGAATATACATTCTCTTACCAAATCCCTTGCGTCTTCCATTAGCCCTTCATGTAAGACCAAACGGTAACGCGAGTATGCTAAATAGCAGGCCCCACTAGCAGGGGCTCGTGCACAATATTTCTCCAAATGCTAAAAAAAAAAATAACTCCAGCTGATTATCAACAATTGTCATTGAATAAGTGCGCATGCGCCGTCGTGCCTGTTTACTATTGGCCCCGGAAGTGATGTCGTCATCAGCAGATCAAACAAAATAAGGAGAGCGATTTTTTACTGCAGAGGAGCCAGAGATAAAGCTCCACATCATCATCAATAATAATTATAGTCTTACTATTGTTTATTTTATTTATATAATATAATATTGTTTATTTTAATTTATATAATATAATATAATATAATATAATATAATTCATAACATATAATACTATATAAATATATATATTAAAAAAAATAAAATAAATAATAATAATAATAATAGTGAAATAGTATATGAACTTATTTGTCCCCTCTTCCATCTTTTTTTCCCCATTTCCCATCAAATCAACTTCAGCCTGTACATCCACTCGATTTGAAGAATACTACACAGTGCCATCTGCCCTAATAATAATAACTAGAGAGGTGCATTTCCTGAATAAAATGGGAGTGTGATTGTGTAAGTCTGTAGTTTGGGGATGCCAATACTTTTGATCAAACACAGGATTGTGTGTGTAAGCATATAATAGCTGGGAGTGTAAATACATTTGATCAAATTGGTCATAGTGTGTATGCAACATGTTATTCAAGCAGAAGTACAGATGGCCAAAAATTTGAAACTGAAATGAAAATCAGTGGAAGTGGATGGGAAAAAAGGGGGATAAAAATGAGTGTGGAGGGTAAACGAGTGTACGGATCCTTTAGCCTTATACAAGCGCACCGATCCCGAATGTGTCAGACGTTTTAGAGGTGGAACGGTGTTGATATTTTGAAAACTGCGGCAGGTGAAATCCAGACAATTACAACCCCGAATAATCCTGACAGATAACAATAGTGTGATTGCCTACTGCAATCACACTAATAAGGTTTGGAATCCCATTGTATTGGGGTGACACGGTGGCTCAGTGGGTAGCACCGACACCTCACAGCAAGAAGGTCCCGGGTTCGATCCCCAGGTGGGGCGGTCTGGGTCCTTTCTATGTGGAGTCTGCATGTCC
>JAOVVG010000054.1:8793012-8805990 GCA_028566375.1 Leptodoras nelsoni | reverse complement strand
TATTTACATTGTAGATTCTCACTGAAGGTATCAAAACTAGTTCATTCATAATATAATTCATATTATAAAATAATCATTAAAATAAAGAAAATGCATTGAATGAGAAGGTGTGTCCAAACGTTTGGCCTGTACTGTAGATGTGTGTGGAAATATTCCGTCATATCCGGTGGAATAGGTGTTTGTCACTTTTTTCGGAAGTATGTAGGCGCACAGGAAGGCGTTTAGTTTCGTCATGCATGGCACAGATGCCTCAGGTAGGTCAAATCTGTGACAAACCTCAGGTTTTGTACAATGCACAACAATCAAATCTTCTTTTGGGAAGCAAAGTTCACCCCAAACTGAAATGAAGCATAAAGTCTCAGGCTTTGTCCGTTTGCATGTACCCTCTGGTTGGTGTGATGTTTTCTAGTTATTAGCAGCAGAAACTACATATTAACACATTAAGCCATTCCCATCTCTGCCATTTATACGAAGCTTTTGTGCAAGTCGGCCATAATATATAGTACGTCCTGTGGTAAAATGACATTACTCCACCTCCCCGTGTAAAACTAGTCAAATCTGAACAGGGTTATAGTAAGGCTCATGCTTACTTGGCTTCTGAGAACATACTGAAATAATCCTCAAATAAACAGGATTGTGTCTTTTGCCATTAATATTGCTTAAACAAAAAAGCATAATAAGAATTTCTTAACCTTATTTATTATTTAATTATTTCTTTATAATTATTTAACTGTCCATCATGTATTTACAGCATTTTTACTTTCTGGTATTTGGCAGACATCCTTATCAAGAGTGACTTACATTTATTTCATTTATACAACTGAGCATTTGAGATTTAAGGGCCTTGTTTCGGGGCCCGATGTTGGCGGTCCGAGTGGTGGTGCTGGGATTAGAACTCATGATCTTCCAATCAGTCTTAACCGATGTCTTAACAAACACAAAAATAAAGTTGAGTTGAATGGTTGCGTAAATGGCTTAAAATATGCCGCCTTTCCATATTGTTGCATAAAATGAGATACTGAAATTACATCTTGGCAAAATGGGACCTCCTGAGAAAGGCGGGTTTCCCAACTGGGAATTATGAGCTGTATTAATGGATCTACTAGTCTAAAAACAGTTCGCACTTTTTCATTTGACGTCTATTGCTATAATAATGAGTATTGTAGTTTAGGAGTGTGTAGGTTAGGAATACTTGGGTTTTGGGAATTGTAATGTTTATTAGGAAGTACATGGCTCAATTCTAGCAATATTATAGCTCAAAGTAGCTTGAATTCAGGTCTACCAGCGTTGGACTTACTCTTGTAAGTCACTCTGGATAAGAGCATCTGCTAAATGCCATACATAAATGTATTGCTTATGAGTATTCAGGGAGTACAAGGAAATGTTCAGATCTGGCTCTGTGGTCCTCGCACATATGGTGTGTTTAGTGATTAGGCTAAAATACTTTTATATTCTTATATATATTATATTCTTTTAGGTTATTCATTAAACCAGCAGCACCTCTTACTGATACATCTCCACCATGTGGCTTCTCTTTTTCAAGTTCCAGGTCTTTCTCTCTCAGCACAGCTTCTTCACAGACCTCCTCCTCCTCCTCCTTTTCTCTTTGACCTTCAGCAAGGTGTTCACTTGATTCACTGGCACCTCCTGTTACCAACCCTTGTTTTTTCACAATAGTCTTAGATCTTAAACCATTGGAAATATTAGCACCCTTATCAGAGGGGTCGGCTTTAACAGTGCCAACGTAAATGATTTCACTCTCATCACTACTGCAATCACTCACATAGGTAACAGAACACTGTTGGAGAGACTTGCTTGGTTCAGGTGCATCTCCAGTCATTTCGGCGTCATCAGCACTTGATGACAGGTCAGAGCTGAGATGGATTACAGAGGAGGAGGTCACAGGGGACGTGTCCTCCGAATCAGTCAGGCAGGAGGACGAGGAAGATGTGGACGATGTGGGCATGGTGGTCTCGCGTGACATCTCAGAGGAGTCCTGAGACGATGTAAGGTAATACCAGACACCTCTTATTCCATCGCTGCTGTTGCTGCTAGACGCACACTCGCTGCAGGTACTGAGAGGTTCCGTCAGCTCTGAAGATGATGTGACATTGCTGCTGCTGGAGAACGTCCCGAGGAAGACGTTGTCACTCAGACTGACAGAATCCAGTGCTGAGGTCAGTACTTCTACAGCAGATGAGGAGGATGTTGTGATCGATGAGCACTCTTGCATCTGCTTCACTTGTCTTGCTGCACAGCTCATGAGGCTCTGGTGAGGGATGAATCTTGGAACCGGGCCAGGTGGAGACAGCACTGAGCCTGAGGACTCGATAATATGGCTCACCAGCTCACTCAGGCTCAGAGATGGTGTGGAATAGAGAAGCGATGAAGAAGGAGGCATGAGGTCGTCTGAGGAATTCTGGTCTACGTCAGCTCGCTGGACATCTACAGAGCTGGGGCAGCTCGAAGAAGACCATGTCAACTGCTTCGTCACTGATGGATATGTAGAAACTTAACACATGATGTCTAAATGGTTGTTATTTACTGAGACAAAAGTGTGATAGGGTGATGATTTGCCATGCCAAGCCTTTTACCCCATTTTACACTATTACTTTTTCCCATACCACAAACATCTCTGCAACTACAAACTAACCATGAATGAAACTCTTAACACTTGAATGGGTGGAGCATATAGTTTCAACTGATTACCTATAGATACAACAGCCCCTAACCTCAATGTTGAATAGGATCCCATGACTTGGCGCTACACTCTCGTCCACCAAGGTCCCCAGACAATAAACCCTGCAACTTTTTATTGTGGAGATACGTCACAAGTGGATATTTCTGTGCCACTATTAGCAACTAATCTGCATGATATAAAAACAGAATCACGGCAGTGGTGACCTCAGTGGAAGAAGACCCTTTGAGATGCATTTGGAATGAATTCAAACATCATCTCAGTGTTGTCCGTGATGCAGGTGGAGGGTTATAAAATGGTTACTAAAACTCGATAACTCATTAAACCATTTGTAAATTTTTGTGTAACTAACATATCGTCATCGTGAAATATACTGCTTTGAAACTGGGTCCATCTTTCTGAAACACCCTGCAGTTAACATCTGAAAATACTGCTTAGCAATACAGCCTTCCCAGCAGAGAACTCATCTAACAGATATTGTCAGACTCGGGTATTTACATCTAAGCGCAAATCCTACTTAATAACCCAATCCATTTTACCAGTAAAAAACGCTTTAAGATCTGTTGGTGTAACCAGCCCCTGAAGGAAACCTGGGCAATGTTGGTACTAACCTGACAAGCTTATGCAGGACATACTCAACTCTGAGGTGGCTCCTGTCATGTCATCCTGTAAACAAGCAACAAGACATTGGTAGTTTGATGTTTGGAGTCAGAAAAACAAAAACAAAAGCAAAATATTTCCAATTTAGACAAAAACAAGGCGTTTGATATTTCTTACCAACAACTTCTGCAGAGATCTTGGCTCGTCGTGATCTTCTCTCAGACCGCTCCCCTCATCCTGACAGCTCACTGCATGGCCTAAGCGAATCAACTCTTCACCCAGATCCACAGACTTGCACACACATGGATGGGGATAAAGTTATGTAAAATATCTGGTCTTTCTCTATAAATGTTAAATAAATGTTCATTTGTTTGTTCATTGGTTTTTGATGGCATTTTAGCATCAGTATTCATGAGGTTACATCGATACACAAGTTTGTCCATCTGTATGCAAGTTGAATGTTCAAACACGGTCATAAGGCAATTTGGTATCTCCAATTCACCTAACCTAATGTCTTTGGACTGTGGGACTGTGGAGGACATGCAGACTCTACACAGAAAAGACCCAGAACGCTCCACCTCGATCGAACCCATGACCTTCTTGCTATAAGGCAACAGTACTACCCACTGAGCCACCATGCTGTAAAATGTTCAACATATCCAATAATAAAAAAAAAATATTTTAATGGTTAGAGTCCCTGCAAATCTGTTACTTTAGCCTGTGTATCAGAATGACTGTATTGCAGGATGTACATTTCCATCACTGAGGCTGTTTGCACTACACATCACGCTGCACTACCAAAAATCGGATACATTAAATATACATATGAAGCAACTACTAATGCAATAGGACGAGTCACTCCTACTGCATTGTAGAACAATATAATGCGATATAAAAAACTGCGTTGCTATGCAATTCAATATGGTACAGGACACGCCTACAGCTCACGATCAAGGCACTGACCTAGAGACTTGAAGAGAATTGGCCTCTGATGGCAGTGAAGATGAAAGAGTATGCTTGAGAGACTAGGAATATAATAATCTAAATATAAAATTACTGGTCACATTTCTAAATAAAAAGGTATAGGGCCTCTACTAACAATTCTATATAAATAAATGAGATTTCACTGATGCAAAGATGCCTCAGGTGCATGCTTTTTTAAATCAGGGCAATCGCATCATGACCTTATACAAACCTGTGACTTGTCTGTGGATACAACGATGCTCCACTATAAAATAAAAAAGAACAAGACACCAGAACCTTAAAGCACTCTGACCTTTCCCTGGCTGTTATCATACAGCTTTACACTGGGCCAGGAAGACATCTCAGTGTGTGAGTAACTGCACAGTTTGGCTAGTAAAGGCTTCCACTGCGCACAGTACGTCATCCGCTCAAAATCATCCAGTGCTTCCTCCATCCAGAAATCTCCTGCAACAATAATAACGTGTACACGTTTAAAACTTGAATATTAAATCTGAATTCATATACATTTTACCGCCACAATTTTATTTCAAACGTGAGCACTAACCTGCAGGATGCACTTCTGCCAGACTGCACTCGATGGCCTGGAAGGGCAAGCTCAAGAAATCACTCCTAAAACAGCACAGTAACAGCACAGCAAAGATCAGTTCCAGTAGACGTCTGCACGAACGGATCATCAGGTGTTTGTTGGAACTTCATTCACTCTGACCTCAGGCTGCGTAACTGATCCCGTGGGAGCTCTCCATTGTCCCCAAAGTCCACGTAGTACAGATCAACCAATCCAGAGCTCAGGATACCCAACACCCGAGCCCGATTCCATGTGCCGTGGTCCTGATAAGGAGCAGCCACAATATCCCCTACGACTATAGCCTCCACTCTGTTCTCCTGGACAGCACAGACACCCGTTTCCAGTTAACCATGCAGGTGTGTGTTAAAAGTTATATTTATGAAACAAGAAGAAATATATTAAACTCACATGCAAGGCGTCTCCGTTATAGAAACGGCTCATCTCAGTAGTCAGTTTGTCCAGCTGGAGTGATCGGACACCTATGATCTGGATCCAGAAGTGTTGGGGATTCTCCGATGCAGACACGTACACCTCCAAATGCTCACCAGGCTGGAAGCTCAGGTCTGGACTCGGGACTGGCGAGAGGACACGGATAGAAATATTAAATGTTAATATTAATGTCAGGGTTCCCACTCATTCTCACAGAGAACATTTCAAAACTTTTCCTTGACTTTTCTAATGGGCTAGTTGGGCGACGCATGTTCAAATGTAAGCTGTATCACGCTGCAGGAAAATTATCCATTTAAGAGCATATATTGTATAATTATGATAAACTCAACAGGATGGAGGTTGGAAGAGTACCAAAATACAGCAGCCAGGGGTTTGCTGACCTGAAAAGGACACTGGCAACTCAATAAACACTAGATATCTGGCAACTTAAAAATTGTCACGGACACCTTTTTCTCTTTTTTCTCTTAGGCAAAAAAAACCCTCTATAAGGAGTTTCTAAAGTCTTATTATTAAAGTCTATTCTTTCTCCCATTTCTCCAAAGATCTTTACTACTTCCATTTGTATGATGTTGGCTCTGAAATTGCATATTAATTTATGATTATTCTGCCATCAGAGTGGCTTTGTGCAGATTATGTGATTCGATTACTTTTTTACATTTCTGCCATTTTTCTTCCATTGCCGTACACCTGTGTCTGCTCCATAATAAGGGTTGGCCAGTAGAACTTTAACAACTGCCAATATTGATTTCATTATCCTTACATACAACAATGACTGTGGGAACCCTGCGATGAGTATTCTAATCAATATACAAACCCCATTTCCAGAAAAGCTGGGACACTTTCTAAAAATGCAATAAAAACTTTTTTTTTTTTTAACAAAACATTTGCAGTGTTTTCACTGACGAACCTAAATGCATTTTGGAAACTGTCAGTCAGTTCAAATGCAGCGTTTCTCAGCACAAGATTGCAGAGAATTTAGGTCTTTCACCATTTACATTTCTTAATACAATGAAAAGGTTCAGGGAGTAAGGGGGGAAACGACTCAGATTGCGCCTAACCATCGAGCCCTCAGGTGGTGCAGTTTGAGAAGCTGTCATGCTTCCGTGATGGACTTAGCCACATGGGTTCAGGATTACTTTGGAAAATTGTTGTCACTTAACACGGCCCACTGCTACAACAAGAAATGCAACCCGGAACTGTATTATGCAACGAGGAAACCAAATATAATTTTTTTTTCAGAAATGCTGACGAGTTCAGTTGGCATGAAAAGGCTGAATATTATTTTGGTATTCAGGAACTCTGCATAAAGTTAGTGTCAGGTCACAGGATCCATCACGTTCCCACAGCAAACCAATAAAACCAAACAGAAAACCAAAATGGTGACAGACTGCTTCAGCGACTAAAGAGGACACAAGACCTTTCCTTTGTTTCATTCTAGAAAATTCTGTGACTGCTACATTTGTTGGGAATCTGAAATCGGCATCAGAAGCACAACACAAGAAAGGAGGAGTTTAACGTACTTTCTGGTGATCCTTTTTATTATGTGTGCTTAAAAACTTTTGCCTCTCCTAACACATCGTGGGAACCACGTTCAATCATCATATATTAGAACTTAAAAACTAATACGTTACTCTCAACTACTTACACTACCACTACTGCTTACTTTCGAATTTTGAGTACTCCAGCGGTGAAGCTGGTGAGAAAATCTCCTCTTCCTCTGATCTAAGCGAATTTTCCGTTGTGTGGTCCCCGCTGCTGGCGAACCCGTTAGAGCCGTTGGCTTGAATCAGTCCCACCTCGGTCAGCGGAGAGAGCAGATCATCCCCGTTCACATTCTGCATGAGCTCAGTGCCTAGGCCCTGAGGTTTGTGGAGCGGCTCCAGTTCTAGGGTTTTCCTTTTCTGGCGCAGAGCAGAAGACTGGCTGATCCGTTTTCTTACCGTCTCATTCTCCATCACCTTCTCCATGATCAAATCCTAAAGGAAACCAAACAAAAAAAGGGCCGTGAAACAGTCACTACTCTTAAAGGAATAATTCATCACGTTCAGCCCGAATCGCTACAGTACATGTAGTGTATGTGATTACTGTAAACAAGTACTAACAAGGAGTAAAAAACTGACAACCTGCTTCAGTTAAAGAAAGTTGCTCCAATGTTAAATAAAACTCATCATTCATTCATTTTCTTGACCCCTTTTTCCTTTTCAGGGTCACGGGAGAGCCGGTGCCTAGCTGGCAGCATAGGGTACATACAGCAGCAACCCTAGACAGGGCACCAATCCATCGTAGGGCACGCGCACGCACGCACACACACACACACACACACGCACGCACACACACACACACACGCACGCACACACACACAAACACACGGGCCACTTTAGAGACACCAATCAACCTTACATGCATGTCTTTGGAGGAGGAAACTGGAGTACCCGGAGTAAACCCACACGGACACGGGGAGGACATGCAGACTCCATGTTAAATAAAACTACATAAGAAAATTGATATGTTAGCTTTGATACGACTCTCATTTCTGTCCCATAATTTGGCTTGTATTTTTAAATTCTTGTTATACAGATAATTATTTTTTTTAAGATTTATTGATAGACTTCAGCAAATGCTCTCAGACTTGCATTATAGATATGTTTTGTGTAAACAGACTTTCTGTTCCTTATTTTAAATACAAGGAAAAATATTGAAATTGGAGTCTGTGGTAAGTGTAGACATGATATTTGCATAGTTGAAATTGTAGATTTTTCCCTTTTCCCATTTTTGAGTCACTGCAGGAATTCATTTAGCATACAAACACCTCACCTTAGCAAGCTGGACCTCTTTACGTGTCCCCATGATCGTAACCTTGCCCTTTTCCTCTAAGCTGCGACCTCGCTCACGCTGGCAGTTCACGCGAGCTCCTGACGTTCGGCTTATTAACTTCAGCGTCTCGCCTCCGCGACCTATCGCACAAAGGTCGTCTTAGTACTCTACCGACATTCCTTACAACAAATCAGGCAGAAGAATGATCTTCAAATCAATAAAGGTTAAGAAATTCAAGCTTAGCGCAGGACCGATGATGCGTCCGAAGGCACTCTGTGGCACCTCTAAGACGTCGCTGATGAGCTCGCTGTCATTGGCAAGTTTTTCCAGAGCAAATTTAGCCAAGAGGTTCTGCTGTGTTGTGCCCTGGAGCAAGAAGCACACGGCGCTCTGATCCTCTGAATCCGGCAACACGTTCACCTGCGCTCCTGACTTCTGACTTACCTAAAGAAAAAAATAAATAAGCCTTCAGAAATTCCATGCTGCCATTTGTAACCAATTAAATGTAGGCGAAAGGGAAGAGAATGATAATAAAATGTTCCTTTATTACAAATGGCTGATTGATTTTTAATAATCAGGCAGTCAGATGCAAAATACATAAATAACAAAAAACAGGAAAAAAAAACTCACTAGATCCAGGAAAGTGCTCTGGTGCCTTGAAATAGACCTGTAGATGTCGAGGGGTATGGAAAATCTAGACTGTTCCATCTTCTGCTGTGGAGCTACAGAGCAAAAACAGAAAACTACTGTTGGATAATATAAATACAATGACTTATTATCCAGTATGAACAATATTATCCAACAATAAAACCATGTTAGTAAGACTGCCTAGCCAGAAAATGCAAAAATGCAGAAGAGCCACTCGGTGAGAGGTGAAAAGCTAAATAAAGACCTTTTAGACAGATGTACGGTAATGTCAAGAATGGAGATAAATTACAGCTGTGTGTCTTGTATAACTCTTAACTCTTAAATAAAGTTTAAATATTAAATAAACGTTGTATATTAAACCAAGTTCATATCTTACATGAAATTTTTATAAGGTTTTATTTGTCTTGACTAGAGCTAATAATAATAACAACAATAACAATAATCTACTAAACATATTTTTATAAATTGTTTTATACATCTTCCTCAGTTTTTATGAACTCTCTTTCCTTAACAAGTTATTTTATATTAATTCTTCCATATTTATTTATTTAAAAGAAAAAAAAAATACTAGAGCCGTCACACAATTCTTTTTCTATCGCGTCAATCGTGCAATGAAATTTTAAATCTCATGTTAAAAAAAATAATAATAAAAAACAAAAAAAAAACAACCAAACAAAAAGGTATGAACCAAATCATGTGAAAGTTGAGAAAGCTGTTAGACAGTTCTACCAACGAAAAGTTAGTCAGGAGCCCAGTATCATTAAGCATCACGCTAATAATTAAAATCTCAAATTCTAGGTTAAATTATTTCAGTTTTCAAACTTCTTCATTAACTCACTCTTCTTCATTAACTCATCTTGGTATAAGCCATGATACAAACAGAACTGTGGCCCCCCAATTAATGAATTGAACCATGAAAGAGTTCAACTATTTCACCCCTAAAATAACAGAACGTTACACCAAATTAAAGTCATGACAGCAGGTAGAGGTCTCTCACCACTGCTGCTCCGAATATGACGGTACAAGATGTAGCCCACCGCAGCCCCTACAGAGAGGCCTGCAGCCAGCACCACCTTCTTCCCTGAGCTCAGGTTTTTCCACGGCCCCTCTTGTACTGCTGCCATTTTTCTGTGCTGAGCCAAGCACTGTAGAGACACTGGAGAGACACAGTATTGGATACAGTGTTATTCATCTGTGTGTACTGGAATTTCTCTAATGAACGATGCTCTGAACCATGGACCAACTCATCTTAAACAAGGAAGTGCATACAAACTAAATCACCCATACTGTGGGCAAAACTGGAATGAAATGGAGTTATTACTATATAATTTTCCCCTAGAGCACCTAGACATTTTATCTAAAGACAAAGTTGAACAAAGACTTCAGATGAACAATAGAGCTTGCATTACAAATCAGCATTCATGAAAACATCGAGTGTAACATCGTGCTGGCCACTGGTTTGTACTTTTTGTACAAAACCCAAATGGCCTTTTCTCATAAACATCGCAATTAATAAATAAAAGTTTGAGATATTAGATTGGCTCCTGGAAATCACAAGCATGGAGCAAAGCAGCTCAGAAAAGGCTGGAGCGCTCCAACTGTAATGGCAACAGTTTTATTTTCTCTGCCAAATATTCTCATTAGCAGTCTGTGGGTTTCTGTCGCCCCTGGACAAGGCTGGGCTGTCAAGGAGCCTGAAGTCAAAAATCACACTTCACTGTACTAGCAGTGCGGCAAAATGCCATAGTGAGCAAAATAGAAAAGAAAAACGCAGTACCATGGCTAAAGAAGCCTCACCATCACTGCAGTAAAGACTAAAAGACTAAAGACTACAGGCCAGCAGCTTCAGGTAACAGGTTCACATCAACCATCAGACCAGGGGAAATGTGATCTCTGATTTATTCTGACTGTAGCATGATTGTTGGTGCCAGACAGGCTGGTTTAAGTATTAGTATAACTGCTGATCTCCTGGGACTTTTACGTATAACAGTGTCTAGGGTTGACAACGAATGGCTTAATAAAGAAAAAACATCCAGTGAGCAGCAGTTCTGCTGACAGCAATGCCTTGCTGATGAGGGAGGTGAATGGTGAATAGCTAGACTGGTGACAGAAAGGCTACAGTAACTCATAACTACTCTGTACAATTGTGGTGAGCAGAAAAGCATCTCAGTATGCATACAGAAAGCTAAGGCTGCAGTGGGCACAGGCTCACCAAGACTGGACAGTTGAAGACTGGAAAAACGTAGCCTGGTCTGCTGAAGCACACAGTTGGTATTAACAGCATGAACCCATGAATCCAGCTTGCCTTGTGTCAACAGCCCTGGCTGGTGGTGGTGTAATGGTGTAGGGAATCCTCCTTGGTACACTTTGGGACTGTTAAGACTGTTAAGAATTATTGCTTGGATGCCACAATCCTACATGAGTCTTGTTCCTGACCATGTGCATCCCTTTATGACCACAGTTTAATCTTCTAAAGGCTACTTCCACCATGATAACGCACCATGTAACAAAGCAAAAAGTCATTTTAGAGTGGTTTCATGAACATGGAAGTGAGGTCAGTGTTCTTCAATGGCCCAAATCCAATAAACATCTTTGGGGTGTGACAGAACAGGAGATTCACAGTATGAAAGTGCACCTGAAAGATCTGCAGGAACTGTGCAATGCAATCTTGTCAACATGAACCAGAATCTCAAGGGAATGCTGTTTCCAGCATCTTGTCATGAAGATTTGACACAGTTCTCAGAACAAAGTGAGGCCCTGGCCAGTATTAGTGCCGTGTTCCCAATAAACTGCTCAGTGAGCTGTAATCCTACTATCCAGTGTCACACTGAAGATGGCTTTACTTGAGTTTGGTTCCATGCTGTTTCACTTTATTTGAGAGGGTTCTAACTCAAGCCTCTGGCTTCCCCATTAAGGATCAGCACTTTTGTTGGAATGAACAAACACTACTCAGAACACTAGTGGTTCTCGAAGTGGGGTCCACCAAGCATATTAACAATAACATAGTTATTGTTGTGGAAATCACAACCCTCCATTATTTAACTACATGTATAACTTAAACTTTATACACAATACGGCCAGTAGAATGTGGACACATGACCAAGACAACCCACGTGTCCGTTTTCTTTCCAAAGCCATAAGCGGTTTTTATAGTGTTGGTGCCTCCTTGGCTGCTTCTGGGAAGGCTTTCTGCTAGAATTTGGACTGTTGCTCTGGGGATTTGGTTATTCAGTCATAAGAGCATTAGTCAAGTCTGGCACTACTGAGGCATTCCTCTTCCTCCCAAAGGTGTTTAGTGGATTTGAGGTCTGGGTTCAGTGCCGGCCTCTCAAGCTCTTCCACATCAACTTTGTAAAAACATGTGCTTTGTGCACAGGAGCACTGTTATGCCAGGGCTCTTAATGTCAGGGAATTGAAAATGTAATGCTTGTGCATACAGAGACATTTTAGACAATTGTGTGCCACATATGGTCAGGGGTCCACAAACTTTTATTCATATAGTGCAGTTAATTTTGCATAAAATTCAAAGCTCAGTAACTCAACACCCTGTGTTCTGTCTGTGGAATAAGCCTTAATAAATTCTGTTCTTGCATGAATTTAATTAAATCTGGAGAACTGATTTTACTCATAAAGAGGTCCCTGCTTGCAGAAGCTTTGGGCAGGGGTGGCTCAATGGTTAAGGTGTTGGGTTAGTGAATAGAAGGTTGGGGGTTCAAGCCCTAGCACCACCAAGCTGCCCCTGTTGGGCCCCTGAGCCAAGCCCTTAACCCTCATCTGCTCAGCTGTATAAATGAGATAAATGCAAGTCACTCTGGATAAGGGTGTCTGCCAAATGCCATAAATGTAAATGTAAGCTTTGAGAAGCCCTGAGAGAGACTGCTGCTACCTGCACACTCATCTGTATGGTAGCTGATCTACTCAGCATTTTTAGCTTAAAGCAAGGTGATGGTGTCTCTATCCAATATTCAAACTATCAACAATTTCTCACATGGAGGAGGTGCTTGTCCAAAAGGGCGGTAAAGGAGCCAAGCAGAAACAACTGGCAGTTATTATTACCAGGATAAAGATAGATAGCGGTGCCATGGCGTCCTTCTAATGAACTGGCTACTATACTAGTGCAGAGAAGCGTTCAGGTAGAATGTGCTCATGCAATGTTACTTAGTTATTTAACATACAGAAACGGATGTGCACAACTATAATGCACATGGCGCATATGAAG
>JAOVVG010000054.1:8723958-8735312 GCA_028566375.1 Leptodoras nelsoni | reverse complement strand
GGATTAGCGCCCTGTCTAGGGTTGATTCCTGCCCTTGCGCTCAGAGTTGCCGGCTGGGCACCGGCTCCCCCGTGACCGCGTAACCGGGAATAAGCGGTACAGAAAATGACTGACTGACTGACTTGTTGCGCAGGTGGCATCCTATCATGGTACCACGCTGGAATTCACTGAGCTCCTGAGAGCAACTCATTATTTCACAAATGTGTGTAGAAGCAGTCTGCATGCCTAGGTGCTTGATTTTGTACACCTGTGGCCCTGGCAGTGATTGGAACACCTGAATTCAATGATTTGCATGGATGAGTGAACACTTTTGGTAATATAGAGTATGTCATAACAACCTAATTAGAGTGATACTTTTTTTAATTCAAATGCCTTTGAGTGATCTGGTGGTGATTTGGTGTAATATTAAGTGTGGTGGCACAAATAGTTTAGAGCCACAAACCTGGGTAGCAAAAAAATGCAGGAGTTTGAAGAGTTTAGTTTAGATTTGTGTCAGTATAAAGAGGCACATTCAAACAAAAGTACAATTTTGCCCTGAGGTGGATTTTTAAATGCCACTGCACAAGCAGGTGTTATTGGTGCAGATGCAATACAAAGTCTACACCAAAGTATACCCTCTAAACACAATTGAGTTAGAAATGTGAAACACATAGGCATAACACCACAATACAAAACGTGGATACTGGAATAGGTGGGAATTCTGGAATAGTGTTAGACAATTCCATGTGACTAATAGTACATTTATTTGGTACGCTCTCTTCACTGACCAGTTTGTATATCTCCAGAGCAATGCGGGCATCCCCTGGCTCCAGAGACGTGAGGGGTCTCTGGAAGGACTGACCCTGAGCCTGGCACCATCCATCCTGTAACAGAAGGAAGTATTTAGTCCCTGACCTACATAGCAGTTATTCAATTAAAATGATTAAAATAGGTAGAATTATCAGCATGTGAACGTAAGAGTGACTCTGAACACACAGACTCACACATAAAATAATAAGAATGCGCACATATAATTGTAATAAATGAATCAAATATATTAATTACACACTACACCTTGAGGAATGTGTTGGCATATTGGGAGAATGGGTAGCTGTCGATATCAGGAGGCAGTGAGAGGTGGTGCTCAGCTTTGACTTGCGGTGGAGCTACCTCTGTGACCCCTGACCCCTGTGGACGCCCTATTCAGCATGATGAAAAAAACGAGTAATGAAAGGAAACTTGTTGGATAATGAAATGTGGTCCATATATTAATAATAAATTAATAACTTGTACCTGCTGAATTACGCAATCGAGCTGATAGATCAGCTGGGATCTCCAGCATTCCCACATCCTAGAATATAAAATCAAACTAACATAGGAACCTTGAGCAAGTAAAAAAAAGGGTGGATAAAGCTGAAAAGAAAAGAACACATACCATCCCTGAATAGGTTGACTGGGATTTAACCACCTGTGTTGCTCCGGTTCTTTTGTTGCGTTCCTGTAACATCAAAGAAAATGACTATGCTATGAATGGCACGATCCTTTTATTGTAATCGAGTTTGTCTGGGCTCTTTTATGTTTCATCTTTTCATGTAAAACATGTTCTCTCTCAGTCTCGTTTTCCTACCTGTACACTCCAATGTGCTATTCTTGGAAACAGAGCTTGTTTTATATCCCTGGCTCACTATTGCTCCACCCCAAACATCCAAGTCACATGGAACAAGAGTCCACAAGGCCAACCCTAATCAAACCACCTAATCTTTGGGTGTGAATATGACCATCCCTTGTGTGTATCCTAGGACCTATAGATGTGATGTATATTTCATAAAATAGAAACAAAATTCAGAAGTGTAGTCATCCCCAAGATATGTGCTCCATGGGCATGATTCCATAGAATATATTCTTATCAAATTAGCTCTGAAATCACATTTCCGTACTGCTCTTAGTAAAAACAAATGAAAGTAACCAATAAAAAGCCATGCCATAATATTATGTAAAATATACATGATAATAAAATAATATATATGAAATCTAAAGGAACGTGACAAGAAATGTGGAAAAAAAATAAACTAAAAATCTAAAGCTTCAATTTGATTCAATATTATTTCACCTGCTCATTTTAGAAAAAGCCAACCCAGACGTGACTACAACAAGGACTAAAGGACTATATCTTACAAGTTATATCTCAACTTTTTTTCTCTCACCCTCCACATTCCGTTAAAATTTTACAATACATTAAATCAGTAAACTTAATATAAACAGTAGAAGAGATGAAACAGAACGTACCTAAAGAAATGGTGTGACACAAGACGTTGCCAGCCGAGAAGAGCTCTTAATAGAGGCAGGTAAATACATGAAACATCTCACTGACAGAGAGGGTTTGAAGTCCAAACAGCAGAGGAGTGTGACAAGGTGTGTGTGTTAATGCGAAAGAGAGAGCGAGAGAGAGAGATAGTGAGTGAGTGAGAGTGACAGAGAGCGAGAGAGAGAGAGAGAGAGAGAGAGAGAGAGATGAAGCTTATTGGGAGCAAAGATGAAAGGGCATAAAGACAAGAAAAAAATGACCTAAGCTGTAGCGGTACTCCTGACACACTGAGTAAGACTAGGGAAAGTGCCCAGCATTTTCTTTATGGAACGTTTTTTAAGTATAAACCTATACATATGCAAATACATTTTTACTCTGAATTATAATAATCCATATATCTAATTTGGTTAGTTTAAATAAGCAGGGTACAGAATTTCAATATGTAGCAGGAATTTAATGTATGTATATAATGATCTAAACTATCGTCCTCTTCGTCCTCTTTCAGCTAATCTTCGTCTTCTTGGGGTCACCACAGGGGATCAAGTCTGGCAATGTTTTTCTGCTGGATACCCTTCCTTACTCAAGCTTGGGTTACTGGGTTGAGCAGTGGCTTAGGGGACTTGCTCAAAGGCAGCCTAATGTCATGGATTGGACCTGCGACATGGGCACTGTGTCCCGGGGCCCCCTGTCTGTGTATCTCTCAACCCTGAATCATTCAAGCCTCCCTTCCCTAACTGTGTCCTTAAGCATGCAGGTGGTGTAGTCTAGTAATGTAGTAAATGTTTAATTGAATTTACGGATTAGACATTTAATGTTTTGACAGTTAAGGAAGTATGGAGAGGAATCCATGCTAAACTGAAAAGCAATGCACATGCGATTGCATTTAAACATTGACACATGGAGAATGTGCCAAAATGAAAAGTACAAGATCCGTTACATTTATTTAATGACACGCGATCGCTTCACAGAAAAACAATACAGGATGATTTGCATTTTCCAAATGACATGCTGAATTCGTGTCAGAATTGAAATCAAAGCACCTTAAAAATTAAAGCTCAAAAATCAGCTCAACTGCATTGTGTTCCTCTGTGTGGCGCTGTGGACGTGCCACAAAGAAATGCAAAGCGAGTGATTGTTTTTCGCGAAGTAGCAGTGCGTAATTTGTGCCAAAATTAAATGTAATCGCTGACCAATCAGAATCCTTGACTGGATTTGGGGGTGTGGCTGAGAAACCAGTCAGAAGAAATGGCTTGTAGCTATACCTTAATCCAGACAGAATGTCTTTCCTCATTATGTTTTTTTTTTTACATTTTGGTTAAGATTTCGCCACTTACTATAAGGACTTGGGACATATTCTCTAAAACCCACTCATCTTTGAAAAGCATGCAGTCGTCTGTAACTGCACCATCCTCAATTTGTAGAATGATAGCATTTATTTCCTCTTTCACTCTGCTGTGAAAAGACTTTCTCTCTGGATTAAGGTGCAGCTATGAGCAATTTCTATTAAATGGTTTCTCAGCCATACCCCCCAAACCAGTAGAGGATTCTAATTGGACAGTGATTACATTTCATTTTGACATGAAATCCACACTGCTACTCTTCGAAAACTATCTGCAGCGATTGCTGTTCAGTTTGGCACAAATTCCTCTCCATAAGGAAATGGCAGGTGATGTATAATCCTTTGACCCAACTGTGGAGTATAAAATCCAAGTCCAAAAAAACGTGACAGATGGGTGAGGTTGCAGTTTATAACTCTATTTGAGTAATAAACTGGTGGTGGTTGCCTAGCAATGGGTGACACACAGGACAGCTCAGTAAGATGGCATGTTGGTATAGGTGGCACAGAAGAGGGAGAAAGAGAATGATAGAGAGAAAGGAAAGATAGAGAGAAAAGGAAAGAGGATGGAGTGTTATGAACCTACCCTCCACTTTCGTCTCTTGATTGTATTTCTAGTGATCATAATAGCTGCCCAGAATTGGGTAAAGGAGTGCTTCAGTCTCTTATAATACTTCCTGTAAATGAGAGACAATGTATATCAGCTACGTCTTATCATAACTATATGCTAGAATATTATCAGAATTTTTACATGCATATAGGCATATTCATATTAGAAATCCTTAGTATAATGGCACACAATGTCAATACAGTTACTATTATATTATTACAACTGTCGCAGTAATGCTGATGGTCATATAGCTTTTGTATGCAATTTCTTCTTCTCCTTCTGTTTTTATCACCAATTTTTGATCAATGAATATCATATTCTTATACTTCACCACTCCAAATGAAACTTGATATGATGGTGGCCCCACATATCCAAAATGGAAGGTTTGTGTCCCTAGGTATACATTGCCCTTCATGCTAGCACTCCATGAAGTGGGGTAGGCTCAAAGCAATTTCTTCGGCAAGCGCTCGAATTTTGCCAAATTTTGAAATAAAATTATGAAATTTTTATGGTAAGTTGGCCTCTAGGAGATGCATTACTCTAACTCATTACAATTCAATTGTGGAGTAGCGCCACCTAGTGAATAATGTGCAAACAACAATCTAGCATTACACTAGGCAATATCCTGTGATGTAAATGCTCAAACGTCACGGCTGGCATCACTACCACATTCTTTAGACGCACACCGAATTTGGTGTGCTTATTTCACAATCTTGCTCTTTCTCTCACTTTATGTGGTGTGCATATTCCACCCCATGTTGTGGTATGTTTAATTACAGTATTCTTCAGAGCACAGAGGCAAATTGGATTTCAGGAAAACTGGACTAAACAGCTGAATTTCAGTTTAAAACACTGTTTTTTTTAAACTCCTGCTGTGATCTCAGGTCTGACCTGGCCTGGTGACCTCTGATGTGGGACTGGATTACAACAACTTTCTGCTTAAAGAAGCGGAAGTTGCGTCTGCAGATGAAGCCACGGATGTTCCTCTGAAGAGTGATGGCTGCCCAAGTCTGAGTACTAGTCCACTTCTGCTCCACTTGCTGGTACAACAGTTCCTTCATAAACACCTGAGAGAGTGGGGGTTAATTGTATCTATGGGTTTAAGTACATACATTTATCTTAATTGTCTTTAGACAATAGATATATGAGCCTGTCCCAGCAGAAAGGCTCCATTTTGTTTTACCTTGGTCAGCCCTAATTGATACTGATTGTCCTCAGCACCAAGGAACTTCAGCAAGGAAAGGACTTGCTCTTTATCAGAGAGGTTTACAGCCCGCTCTGCTAACAGCACACTATACCTATAGTATTAGTCAGTGAGTGAGTGAGTGAGCGAGATATAGAGATTTTGAAGAGATGTAATTATTAAAATGCAGAACCACATTTGTTTAAATGACCTTCTTGTAAACATTACCATTAGCACTAGCAAGCAGTACCTCTCCATGAAAGACTTGAATGGGATTCGAATAGGAAATCCCTTTTTTCTAATTTGAATTGTCTCTAGGATTCCTCCATGTTGCAACTGTGTGGTGATGTACTCCACGTCAAATATTCCAGGAAGCTAAGACAGTGTGAAGAAATGAAACAGAATACACAACCGTGTAAATGGCCTGCATTTTATGACTTAAGTACATGTCTTAATTACGTTTGGTATAGATAAAGTAGGCTGAAAGAACTTACCTTTACATAGTTTGGCTTAAAACACCGGATAAACGTATTTTTGCATCTGAAATGGAGAGAGAACCTTTTTTAAAAAAATTTTTTTACCAAGATATTAGAAGCATTAACTAAAGGCAAAAATGCAAGTGTAATTTAGTGATATGACTATGGCATTTTGCCAATTCAGTTTGGTATAAGCCATTTTTAACACATTTAGTGCACTTGCTATTTCTTTGATTAGAAATGAACATGCCTGCACTGACTAGGATAGGCAAGAGCAACTGAGAGTATGGCATTCAATTCAGCTAGAATGTAGAGCAGTGGCAATGGGCAATCAATAGTCCTTGTCTAAGCAGAGACCCAATGATTTCAAACAAAGCCTTAAAAATCTTGTCCCATTTCTGGGAGGCAAGGAGCAAAACTGGTTAAGCGCTCTCTCCTTTGTCAATCACAGACATAAGTAGAACATGTGAAACTCCACATAGTAATCTGAGGGTTGTATGAAACCAGGGACCCTGGAGCTGTGAGATGGCATCACTGGCACTGCAAAATGTTATGGCATTGAGGATAAGAGGAGTTAATCTCCTAACCGCAAGTAACCACATGTCCAAAACCTGAATAATACATCTTCTATGCAAGAAGTGACCTTTTTGAACCTTACAGTAAAGTACAGCTATGCTCCAATTTAAACAAGTTAACACTAACATCACTAACTCAAGAAATTCCCAAGGACTACAAACTAGCCCCAGGAAGAGGAACTGAAACAGAGACCGACCGGATGTCTCTTAAAGACAGTATATCAATGTTTTTTAGAATCCCAAGTGACACCAGGTTACAGATCTCCCAACTTACCTTTTTTATTTTGGATTTTATCCCCGATTGTTCTCCCTTATTTTAGTCGTCTCCAATTCCCACCCGTCAGTGCTTCCCTTCTTGTCACACGATGAACTGCCAATGTATCCTCAGATTCATGTGACGCAAGCCGCCACCTCTTTTCGAACTGCTGCTCATGCAACTTTCGGGAGCGGTGTAGCGCACTCGGAGGAAAGCGCTCCCGTCCACCTCTTGTATGCATGAGCTCACAGACGCCCGTGATTGGACAGTGTCGTGCTGATTGACATGGGGGAGAGCGTATGCTGCCCCTCCCACCCTTAGAGCATGGCCAATCTTGCTCTCTGAGCTCCCGGCTATGGGCAGCTATAGCATCACCCGGATTCGAATTAGCGATCTCCGGATGATAGGGCGAATGCGTTGTCGTTGTGCCACTCAGGAGCCTAGAAAACTTATCTTGATAGGCTGTGATCTTGTATGATTTCTGAGCTTTATTTCAGGAATTTGATCATGTTTGAACAGTGCTTGAACAGTCCCCCTGTTAGGGACAGAAATAAATAGTGTCGTCTCCCCCTGGATAAAGTTAATTGAGAACCCCAAAGTATAAAGGTGATGTGTTTTTGAAAACCTGTCTAGCCGTGTGATGAGATCTGTGAGTGACTGCTGAAAGTGTGCAGCTACAGTTGAAGCCTGGTGCCGGTTTCCTCTCCCTCTGGCACGCAGCTGTTTCTGATGGATGTAGTGTTCCTGGACCTTACGGAACAGACCTGATACCATCTGCATACATGACATGCACACATGCATACACATTGAGGAGCATTTCCTATTCCAACATTGATCACTTAAATATATTAGAAGGCAAAATAAAGTGCAGCTGAGACTCTACCTGTAATCTACTCCGTGCAAAGAGCTCCAATACCTCTGCACGAATTTGGTCATGGTTTTTATTCAGGAAATTATGAACCTTTTGAAAGAAATACAAAAAAAAAGATTCCATAGTGTGTATGCACTACGCCTACACAACAATTATTTGAAACACATAACTAGGTGAATAATTAAATCTAAATCTATGAAGGAACTCATGTTATTCTGTTGTTGACTGCTTGCCTGGTAAGTAACAGCTCCTGCATAGTGATACACAGTAAAGACGGGCAAAGGAATCTTGGGCTTGGCATAGTAGGGACTGTTGCCATGGTGATAGTGACATTTCTGCAGAAAAGTGTGGTCTGTAGCCTGACAAAGTGAAAGACAAAGGGTCAGGAATTCGAAAGAACAACTCAGTCCTAGTCTGTTTGCATTTATTTTAATTAAAGTAGGTCTGGACTCAGAAACATGATTTTTAAATTGTTATTTCTGATTACATCTCAGCTATTTATAGCTGTTATAATAAGTGATCACAGGAACTAACTTGTTTCACAGACCTTCCAGAACATTGAGTGCAACTATAAATGGATAAAAAGTCTAACATTAATATTAGAATAATGCAAATTGTGTAATTGTTGGAAAAATGTGCGTTTTAAGAGGACACTTCAAGACTGGCTTCACTGTTGAATATTTTCTTTTAACAGCATGCCCTACAGTGTTTTATGTTTTGCTATTTGGCTATACAAATGTTTTGCTATTTTTAATACATTATTACATTGGCATCAGAGACCTTCTGAGTAAAAAAAACCCCTCTTTATTTCAGTCCAATATGGACCATATAAAGTTATTAAACACTGATATGAACAGAAAACTTTTACCTACATACACTGCATGCTATATTAGTTAATAATGTTAATTATGATAGAAACAGTATTGACAGATTTACTTACTTTAAATGAATCACTAAGTATATGAAAATGTAAATGAAATCCTATTAATAAACTAGTTTGCAATGAACTGGGCTAGGTGTTAAGAATGGCAGGAGGAGGTTGGACTGTTTCCAAAAGGTTCAGTTCATGTAGATTCTAGCACTCCAATACGTGTAAAGATATACAGATGTTCCTGTTGAAATAATTAAACAATGTATTATTCTACATATGTATGCACATTCCCCTCATCACTTTTTACTTTTTTCGCTTAATACCCTAAACCACCTGTGCTCTCTGGCAGTAAGAGGAGTGACTGAGCATCCCAATCTCTTGTCAGTGGGGGGAATTTAGTATCTCCAATTCACCTTTCTTACATATTTTAGGACATATTTTATGTGTGAAGAAACCAGAGCCCCTGGAGGAAACCCACAGCAGACACATGGGGAACATGCAAATCCCACACAGGGAGGACCTGGGCCACCTTGCCTGGGAGTTTAACCCAGGATCATCATCATCTTCTTCTTCTTCTTCTTCTTCTTCTTCTTCACCATACCACCAGTTTTTAATAATACTGGGTTTCATTTCAAATCATATTTTTGTCACACAGTGTACCTTTAATGAGAATATTAAGATGTGTCTAAATGTTATACTAATCTGACTTCTCTGCAAGACCTTAGAATACAGATGAATGAATAGCTACAACCAATTCCATCCAAAACAGCAAGGAAGAGGTGTGCAACTAACCTGAGGCAGACATGTTTGGTCATCCAGGATGCGGAGGATGCCATGTGGCCGGGCAGAAATGAGCTCCAGACAGGGATGGAAATTCTGTAGGGTCACAGGATACCATGGGATCTGCTCAGAGCTGTACTCCTCCTAAAACACAGAGCCAGCCACATGACAAGTTAATCAAGAGAGAAACAGAAATAGACCACCATGGTGGTATACAAGGTGGTATACATATGGATATAAGGTCTGTCACACAATGCTCCCAATGCCTCTGCCATTGTTAGCAACAGTGCTATAAATTATTAACTGGGAGGGTGTTCAGAGTCTCAGTCGTGACTCTATGGAGTCTTTACTGTGCCAATGGAAACATGTTTTACTTTCAAACATGTTTTGAGGAAGAAGAAGAAATGACATGGAACCAAGTTGGGGCTATAGGGTGGATGTGGAAGGACTGTAATGATTTTTTCAACCAGAAATTCTCTCACAGCCAGTGAAGTATGATTAGGTGCATACTGACAGCGGACACACAAAACCCTCTTCTTCAAATGCTACAAAACTCCAAGGTAAAATGTTCCATTTACTGTTTGGCCTTCTGAGTTTTAATTCTTTATAGACAGTGACTTGATTTGTTCGTGCAAGCTTTCTTTGCGTGAGCTGATGTCGTCGTGCCATTCAGCACTTTGTTTTTTGTCTCGCTATCATATCTGAACACCCATGGTCCATCTTCCATAATCTGTCTGTTGAAAGCATTGCACCTATGGTAGACTTGTGCTGACAATAGGGTAGCTTGTCCATGACCTTTCCTCAACATTTTTTTCTTCAACATTTTCAACATTTCTGCAATTTTCACACAGAATTTGCTCTCATATCTTTGCTCCAAACTTGCATGTGTAGTCTCTGGCCTTCAGTGTTTCTATGGAGGGACCATTAGGCCCTGAAGGGAGTATGGTGCAGAACTCCTGTGTTTTTCTGAGTTTTCTGAGTCACATATGCTTTTGATTTAAGACAAAGGAATCCATATATTGAGGGGGTCTCTCCCCAGTCTATAAGAACACGGGCCCCCTCCTTTTCTCTTCAGAGTACGATCTGGCCTTTAATGTGCTCTCTGAGCTGTGCGCAAAGCTTGTAAATCGATACTTGTCTAATTTCTGTTATCATTTGATATTTGTATTAATAAATTCCTTTACGATGTTAGCAGAGCTTCTTTACGTCAACTTCTTTGCATCATCCACAATGAAAGACACCACACATGCATTGTTCCAGTGATGATGCACTTCAGCAGGGTTTCACAAAAGCAAACAACTTTTGTGAACTGAACTGAAACAGATTCTACAGTTTATCTGACATCCGTGAACCACCATCCCCATGCTTAAATCCTACAGAGCGCGGGAATTTCATTCTCATCACTTTCCAGACAGACCTCATACGTCATGATATATTAAAGATACATGTGCTTTTTTAAATATTTCAATGAATAATTATACAATGCACATGTACTGACCTGCTCTTGTGACACTATTGCTTTGTTCATAAATTGTTGAATCTGCTCATTGGCAAAATTGATGCACAGTTGCTCAAAGCTGTTCACACCGAGGTCCTGTAAGAAAGTGTCTGTTAAAAATGTACAAACTCCATTTCCAGAAAGGCTGAGACACTTTCTAAAAATGCAATAAAAACTGAAAGCTGTCATTTGTTAGTTCACTTGAAGCTTGTATGTAAACTTCTGACTCACAGGAATTTTGACATAGTGTATTTATAAGTGAAATTGTAAACATTTGTTGGAAATGTACAAAGTAGATATCCTAAACAACTTGCTAAAAACACTGTTTGTTGAGATGGAATCTGTGGAGGGGAAAAATATGAGATTATTATTTGTTTAGTGGGTGTATAAGAAGTGTGGAAATGATGCCTATTTATTTATTAGTTGTATAAGAAATTTCCACATAATGATTATTTGTTATTTGTTGTATAATAATCTTGCATGTGATTATTTGTTTATTAGCTGTATAAGTAGTCTGTATGTGATATACAGGGGTTAGACAATGAAACTGAAACACCTGGTTTTAGACCACAATAATTTATTAGCATGGTGTAGGGCCTCCTTTTGCGGCCAAT
>JAOVVG010000054.1:8606245-8616827 GCA_028566375.1 Leptodoras nelsoni | reverse complement strand
GGGGTCTTGTGTGGGCATTGCCCAATAACTTTATTTATCTCAGAAACATTAACAGAAATTATTTGTTTTTCTTTTTCCTCAGTCTTTCTGTTAGCAATCCCAGTGGTTCATACATCATTGAGACATTTAATCAAGCATTTCACTTATGGTGCTATAATTAAAATGGTGTTTTGATCAACTATTTTGCAGGTGTACCAGACACATTACCCTCACAAGGATTTGCTTTCTTTCCTAAGGTTTTAAATGTTCATTGTTCACTGTGACAAAGAACCTGACATATTACGTGCTATTGTTGTCACTTCACAATGTGGCAATCATATTTTCAGGTCTCACCTTTAATTCTAACATGATGGCTGGCCCCTTCCTGAGAGTAAGACTTGTCATCAGACACACACACACACACACACACACAGTTGTCTCACGCTTTCATCAGCAAGCCCAATCATAGCTGACTTGTCTCCTACTCAGCATTTGACAACAGGCCTACATAATAACTAACAAAGGCCTTTTATAATATTGATAATAGAGCAGATTTGCTTCAACCTATTGATATTAGGGTTCATGATGCAATTCAGAGTTGATTTCAACTTCCGGAATAAAAAATAAAACTCTTATCATCCAAGGGATAATGAAAGTTGTGTGTGTGTGAAATAGTCTCTCTGTAGTTTTACTTCAGGTGCTTGCAAAAGTTATCAGATGTAGAATCACAGTTTTGTATATCTGTATATAGTAGGTCTGGGTATAGACATGATACTAGTTTCCACTGCTATGCTGATGATATACAGCTACGTGATTCAACACAGCCAGATGACAGACACCAACTCAGTGATGAGCTGAGCTGGATGCTGAGTAACTTCCTCCTACTTAAATCTGACAGAAGCACTAAAACTGTGGGCAGCTAAAAGTAAGCTTTCTGATTTCTGATTATAATGAAAAATGGCCTCTCAGTGCAGCAGTGAAAGACCTTGGTTGACTCCAGTTTCTCATGAAAAGCTCATGTACGTACATACCTTTATTCATCTCAGAAATATTCTAAGAATTGCAATGTAATGTATTTACATAATGTAGAGAAAGAATTCATGCTTTTATTACAACTACATTGGACTATCCTGATGATCCAGTACATTTTCTCTTAGGCAAGGTGCAGACCTAGAGGGTCCTTGCTATTGGGAATTATCATAAATTAGGATGTTTCATGTTCTTGCCCCCCTTCTGCCATGTGATCACTCAGGTTTGTTAATGGTAGAGAGACTGACTGCTTTATGTCCCAAGGGGCTGTCATGCCTGGGCTCATGTCTGATGCTAGCTTTTAGTTACGCTGTCATAGCTAGACCTTCTAGAGTATTTCAGGGTGTACATGTTTTCCCACCACTGTAGGATTAGAGCAGATTTAATAATCTGTTTCCCCTCTCTCTGAAGAGCTGTGTTTGCACCCCTGATCCACACCAGATTGTGACACACTTGCTCTGGCTCCTCTCCCATACTGGACTCACCTCTCTATTCCTCCTTCTTCTTCATCTGAAACTTTCTGCTGCTAGAAATGAAACTGCATGGATACTGTAAAGAGCTACACTTTCCAAAATCACTATATGCCCACCTTCAGCCTTTGTATTAGTAGATATTAAAAGAATTATATTATAAGAATTGCAAATGTAATCATTCCATATTTTGTGTCCTTATCCCAGGATTCTTATTCAGACTTTATACTACAACCATAAACTATAATGATTTGTAATTCTACTATACCTAAAAATGGATAGGTTACATTTTGAGTCTAGTTCCTGTCAAGGATTCTTCCTTATGTCATATTGGCCACTATTGCCACTGTCTTCCTCATTAGGGATCTCGATCTGTATATGGATTTATGTAAAGCTCCTTTGTGACAATATCTATTCAAAGCACTGCACAAAAACTTTAACTAGACTGGCATTGAAAGGAGATATTGTTTACTCCGAGATGTTTGAACAGATAATAATGGATAAATCTGGTTTTGCCTTCCTGTTTAGTATGTGAGTGCATGAATGTACACATATGCACATACACATGCACACAATCAGTCAGTCAAGATTATGAATGCTTGCCTTGTAATCTGTAATTATTATAAATGTGCATGATACATGGTAAAGAATTATCCAAGAAATCCATGGATTTTACATTTGTCTTTGGCAGCTCAGGTTGTGCACCAATGGAGAACGTCATTAAAACTAGACCATTTTTCTCAAATTGACTGGTGCATGACATACATGTTATATTGGCATGGGAAATTATGAAGCATTTAAGATACTCCAGAGCCCATTAAAAGCGTGTTACATATTTAACCTTTCCAATTTCCTGTGCCTCTGTAAAATCTTTCAGCTTTTGGAAATACAGCACTCGTTCCAAAGAATGTTTTCTTACAATTACAGAACAGAGCAACAGAGTGAAAAGAATCTGAAGTAAAAGACTTACATGAGTGTATGTTACAGTAATAAATATTTGAAACCCCACCCCCATTGCTGCATTTGGCTGTAGTACATCCATGAAAACAATGTCTACATTTACAACAGTTAATTTTAAATGTAATATCAGTGCTTTATTATGTTTGGTAAGTAATTGGAGAGGGATGCATTAAAAAGACAGTTATTCAAAATTTGATCTCATATTCCCCTGACACTGAATGTTTATTACACTATAGATGTATTTTATGGTCACTATTGAACCATTACAAATTGAAAGGATATTCCCTGAAGCAATGTTACTAAATGAAAGTCTGTCAATCACAGACACCTATAAGTACCTGATCCTTCCTATAGAGTCTATAATATAGTGTCTATAAATAGAGTCTATAAATAGACTCACAGTTTCTTGGAACCCTGTGCAGGTAACTTTTGGAACAACTCCACAGCCTAAATTGCAACGAAATTGCAACGAAAAAAATTGCAATCCTCATGACTAGCCTCCATTTGCATTCGTCAATGAGTCCTCAAGGCTACCACTGACTGCAGGTGATCAGGTCTCCTCCCCAGATGCATGCATTAGTAATCTGCAGACAAGCATGGAGAGGGGATGAAGGAGTGAGAGAGGGTCTCATTGCACTCAGCAAACATCAACAGACATGTATCATCTTCATTGACCTTATCAGAGTGGCGCTCATTGGGGGCCAGCACTCTGAGGCCACTCTGACTGGCTCCAGCATTCTCTCAGCCTTATTAGTGTGCTGCAAGCATCTCCATATCTCCATGGCAATCTGCTGCTCATAAACAATGCAGAAGCAATGGGACATCCACTGTGGAGCAGACATGATGGTAAGGGATAAATGCTTACAGAAACAAAACCACAACTATCTAGCATAATGCTTTCAATTCCCTGTACTAATGTTCAATTCATTTCAATTTATTTATAAAGCGCTTTTAACACTGGACAGTCTCACACAGCAGCTTTACAGTAATCCGGATACAACATTTAAATGAAATTTTTAAAATTATCCCACATGAGTCACTCAGATGTGACAGTGGCAAAGAAAAACTCCTTGAGGTGATATAAGGAAGAAACCTTGTGAGGAACAAGACAGCATTTAAGCAACCGAATTTAACAAAACACTTCAGACCCATAATCTGTGCCTTCATGAAAGAGAAACAAAAGACGTGACTAAACATATATGTTTTCAGCTAGATTTATAAACTGACACAATGTCTGAGTCTCAAACAATAAATGCAAGGCTGTTCCTTAACTGTGGTGCTTTGTAAGGGAAAGCTTTGCCCCCTGCTGTAATCTTTTTTGTTAGAGGTACGAACAAAGAGCCTGCAACTTTTGATTGAAGCACAGGCATGGTGGATCATAAAAGACTAGAATTTCACTTGAGCACTGTGGGGTGAGACCATTCAGTGTTGATAGTTCAATAGTAGTATTTTATAATTCTGGTTCTAATATTCTGCATTCTGGAGTAACAAGCTTTTTTTTGCACCTATTGGAACATCTAGACAGCAAGGCATTACAATAAAAACAAAAGTATGAACAAGGTTTTCTGCATTATGTAGTCACATTATATGAATTATGTGACATTATAATGAATGGCAGTAATGCATTTATAATGCTTTAGTTAATAATAAACTAATTATTAACAAATATTTGTTTTGTAAGTGATTAGTAAATAATGAAATAGTCATTAGAAATAATCATTAAAAAGATTAGTAAGAAGTTAGTCAATACTTGTTAAATTATTAATTGCTTGTAAGTCATTCGTTATTAATGCTGGAATGTGTCTATGGTTTGGCTGGAGCCTTTCCCAGCGCTCAATTGGTGGAAGGCAGGGAAACACCCTGGATGGGTCAAGAGTCAATCGCAAGGCAAATACAGATATACACAACTTCACACACACAATCACACCTAGGGGCAATTTAGTATCTCCATTTCCCCTGACTGTATGTCTTGGGGCTCTGGGAGGAAACCGGAGCTCCTGGAGAAAACCCACCCTGACACGTGGAGAACTTGCAAGCTCCACATAGAAAGGACCCTGTCCCAGGCTGGGAATTGAAGCCGAATACTTCTTGCTGTGAGGCAACAGCACTGCCCACTGCGCCACTGTGCCACCTATTATTTCATTATTTACTAATCATTTACAAACATAAATGAATGTTTTGTTAATAATTAGTTTTAATGAAAGGATTATTCATGCATTACTAGCATTCATAAAGTGTAACCCATATTTTTAAAAATCTTTTTTTAGATGAGAAAAGTCTTAATAATCGTAGTAATATTAACTACAACCCTCATTTCCAGAACAGTTGGGATGCTTTCTTAAAATGCAATAAAAAGAGAAATCTGTAATTTGTTAATTCACTTATAGCTTTATTTAACAGCCAATATTCATGCCTGCAACACACTCAGAGGCATGTTTATGGTACCTTTACATACTGTATAAGCAGATCATTAATGCTGTGGGCACTTATGCACCCCCATGCCATCACAGATGCTGGTTTTTGCACTTTTCTATGGTAACAGTCTAGTTGGTCTTTTTCATCTTTGGCACATAAAATCCAACAGCTGTTTTTTCCAAAAACAAGCTGAAATGTGGACTCGTCTGGCCACAGAAACCATTTCCACCATCTTTCGGGCCATCTCGGATGACTTCAGGCCTAGAGAACTCGCAGATGTTTCTGTGCAAAATTAATATATGGCTCCCTCTTTGCATAATACAATTTCAGGTGGCATTTATTGATACAGTGGCTGACTGTGTTAAATGACAATGATTTTCCAAAATACTCCCAAGCCCATGTGGTTATGTCCATAATGGTGGCATGACAGTTTCTCAAACAATACCGCTCGATGGTCACGCACATTTAGCAGCGGTTCCTCCCTTGGCCTTTACTCACCAAGATTTCCCCTGAGGCCCTGAAACTATTCATGATATTATGAACTGTAGATGGTGAAAGACCTAAATTCATTGCAATCTTGCACTGAGAAACAAAGTATTTGAACTGACTGACAATTCTTTTATGAAGTTTGGCACAAAGTGGTGAACCACGACCCATTCTTGCTTTCAAACACTAAGCCTTTGGCAGATGCTAATTTTACAGTCAATCTTGTTGATCTCACATGTTACCAGTTAAACTGATAATTGTGGAACCCTCCAGTGTTACTATAAGTTTTCAGTCTTATTTTACCTCTGTCCTAATTTTTTTATGTGTATTGCAGTCATCAATTTCTACATTTGTTTATATTTAACAAATAGAATTATTTGAAAATACTGAAAATCTTGTCCTTTTATCTGTTAAATAAAAGTTGTAAAGTGTGAAACTGAATTAACAAATGACAGATTTCAATTTTTATTGCATTTTAAGAAAGTGTTCCAACTTTTCTGGAGGTGGGGTTTGGACATGATCCTTATTATATAGTTTAGAAAGTGTTAAAACAACAACCACACTAAGGACTTTTGCTGCTGCACAAGATACAGCATAATTGAAAGACCACACTTACTATGTAATCAGAAAGCTTAATTCTAACTGCATGCGGTCCTAGTCAAAGTAATTCTGTCATGTCAGAATTATGTAGGAGGAAGTTACTCAGCATCTAGTGTCTAATGTCTTTTACATATTCCTCATGTGTATCAACTGTAACGCCTCCTCCTATGCCAGGTAGACGAGGGTGATGCGTACAACTGTATCCGCGGGCACTACCTTTATTTATTGACACATAATCATTTGGTTTAATCACACTGGCTCTATGGTGGAACCTGATTGACAGATAGCATCTGCATTTAGCAGATGGTTGAGCCTGCCTGTCTGCTTCCTGGCTTTAGGACTGGATTGTCATTGATTAACTAAGCCTGTTCCAAGACTAATTTCTTATAATCTTTATATAGAGACTCCTATAACCAGAGCCAGAGCATTTTAAACAAGCTTCTCAGTTGGTGATTTACTGAGAGCAGCTAATCTGTTTGACACAGAGAGGTGTGGTGCTCCTATGGGCAAGCGTTAGCATTAGCTTCGGCTTTGTGATTACGCTGCCGAGTCACCCCCCATTCGCCCCGCTGTGAGGGCTCTAATTCCAGAGTTGGGGGATTGCTAATACTGCTCAAGGCACCCAGACTTTCCCCTACAAAAGCTGCATGATGCTTTCATTCTCACTAACCTTCTTTAGACCTTTAAAGCTAGTACTACTGATGGAGGAAGAATGACTAAACATTCTGCACTTCACACACCAAATATGCTGAAAGTTTGCCATGATACACATACCTTTGTCAAAACATTGTTGTGATGATTTTAGGCAGATCCGATGTGATTGCTGTATTTAGATGAAGAAAAAAAGCCACTTTTTGAGAAAATGAAATGAAAATATAAGGAAAGGACAATCAAGCTGCAAAATTACGGATTTGATTATTGTGATTACTTTGTCTTACCTACTGTTTGTACACTGCAAAAAGGAACTTGACTTGAAAAAAAATGTTAGAAAATATTTCAGCCATTCAAAATACAGTGTAAAGATGTGCAAAGGATACTTGAAGAGGAAGGAGGTAGTGCTGTCAATTATATAATGGTCCACACTACTAACTGTGTTGATATTTTCACACATGGCACTGATGCACCCAGTGCCATCATGGATTGCAGGTTTTTACACTTTTCATTGGTGACAGTGTGGATCATCTTTTCTTATATGTCACCCAGAATCCAATACTAATTTCTCCCAAAAAACAGTTGAAATGTGTACTTGTCTGACAAAAGAACACTTTTTTGTCTTTTGGTCCATCTCAGAGATTGTAGATTGTGAAAGACTTCAATTCTTTGCAGTCATGTGCTGAGAAACATTTTATTTTAACTGACTGACAATTCTCTCATTAAGTTTGGCACAAAGTGGTGAATCATGACTCACCCTTGCTTGCAAAGACTAAGCCTTTGGTGGATCTTCCTTTTATGCTCAATTTTGAGGACCTCACCTGTTACCAGTTAAACTGCTCATTGTGGAACCTTCCACAGGTTTACTTGTATTACTTGTCTTATTCTGCATCTGTCACAACATTTTTGAGTGTGTTGCAGGCATGAGTAATGAGTAACACAAAAAAGAGCTCTAGTTTCAGACAAAATTGACTGACATGGTAGATATGTCTTGACCTATAGGAATACACCGCACTGTTTAAAAAAAAGGTAAAATTTAAATTTTACACTAAATAATGATAAAATATTTTTCTAGCAATGTAGTGTAGGGTTCTGGTTTTCAAGTATTGTGTACTGGATTATTGCTGGTAGACTGGTAGATTATTTGCTTATTTGTGTGAAACATTTATACAAAGCACCTTACAGTTGAGACCAGATACCACTGAGCACATGATGGTTAAGGATCTTGCCAAGGGCCCAACCATGGCAGCTTGCAGTGCTGGGATTTGAACTCACAACCTTTTGCTAAAGGCTGAATTTTAGTGCTTTACTAAAGTAAATTGTTTACTAGCATAGAAACCTCGTTTCAAACACGGTTTGTTTTCACCTAAAATGGTTACTAAAAATCCACTTATTTTCAAATCTTGATACAAGTTGAATTTTTACCATTCTCACTCCCAGTAGGCTTTGTGTTTTCTCTAATTAAGCTTTGTGTTTTTTCTAGTTAAGCTCTAATCGCCCAGTCATTTACAGGAGAAACCTGTAAAATAACAGTATTTTGCATGCTTTTGGGCAGTGGGAGGAAACCAGAAGACCCAGAGGAAACCCATATGAAACCCCACATTAAGGGGACACAAAACTTCATGCCAACTCTATGCCAGCCTCAAAATAAATACCATTTAATACATTGTTGCTCACTCACCAACTCACAAAGAAAATGCAAATTTAATTAAAAACATTAAAAAAGGCAGGTTACCTGAACTTTTGATGGACAGTATACATCAGCACCCGTATAAGTAGACATGTGCTCATTGTTGTCTATCTCAAATAGAGTCTGAGTTTATTAAGCTCTATTTTACATTCAGCCCCTTTTAACCATTGGTATTTTAAAGTAAGTTCACACACAGCTCCATGCTGGGTGATAACTGGGCAGTGGAACACCATTCTCTGAACATGTTTGTGTGATGTATTCACTTTCCTCCTCTGTTCTTTCATGCTGCTTGTCAGTATGTGGCAATAGAGGACATAATTGCTAAGATGAAACAGTACACAGAGGATTCGGGAGTCCACAAACTGTCCCCCTCTCTCTCGCTCTCTCTCTCTCTCTCTCTCTCTCTCTCTCTCTTTTGCTCACTCGCTCTCTGTCTCTCACTCCCTGTCTCTCGCTCTCTGTCTCTCGCTCTCACTGTAGGCAGAACAGTGCAAGGATGGGGGTGTGTAGGCTCCTCTCCTCCTCTCCCTGCTTTATTTGGCCTCATATTTAATGTGCAGCTCTGCAGGCAGCAATACATCAGGCTTGACCTCAGAAGTGCTGACTGTACATTGAGGGTGGGGTTGACATGGGTCGCTGCTGTCTACATCAGCCTCCAATACTGCCTGTCATAGAACAAATGTGTGGAGAAAGCACGACAGTGAGTGTGGGATTAGAGGAGAACAGGAGCATGTAGGAGAAAAAAGTGGTGGGTGAAATAAAAAAAGAAACACAAGCATTTATTAATGTAAGGATAAAATGATAGGCAACACCTATTTCACTGCCCATGTGGAAAACATAAATCAAATATAGTGTAGGGAATAAATAAAAAGACATTTTGTGGGATGAGGGAGTTCTTGATGAAGACTGGATAAAAAAACAGATGGTTTGGCGCTAGCTTTCATATGGCAGCATTGAAAATAGCTTTATCTGGCCTGTTTATGTCCATTGATGATACCCCATGCAATCATCTCACACTGTTTTTGTAGAAGTCTGAAAAAATTTAGTAGGAAAGGGTAATGTGAGAGGACATTTAAATGCATCTGGTTACGCAAAAGTCAATACCATGTCACACAGGTGGGCAGTTACTGTAGATGCCATCACACTAAGGCAAAACAACAACAACAACAAATGAGTCCTACCAAAAAAGAAGAAAATCAATCTGTTCACAGTAAATTAATCTACATTAGCACCACAGTGACTCCAGCAGCAACTTAGCAGAAACATCCATTATCTTTTGTGTGAGGGACTGTGTTATTGGCTACGTAAAATGATGTATTGGCTAATAAAAAGTCCTGAGCTAGTACAGTGCTTTGTTGCTGCTTACAGAGAACCACACATGTCCCCTTCTCAGAGACGTTGTCCACTCGACTTCCTTCCCCTGCTTACAGAAATCCAAATCAATCGAAATAGATTTTTAGATTATGCGTGTAAAAGGGAATGGGGGTAAAAAGGCACGTTGTCAAGCACTGGTTCTGTTTTTTTTTTTTTTTAACAGTGCGCACCTTACACCCATAAAGAATGCATTTGAATTGATTTAGCAATGACTCAGAAGCTGTTCTAAACACCACTCTTCATGTTGCACTGCTGTGGAGGGAAGAAGGAGAAAATAGATGCCAGGAAGTCAGTCAGAAGACAGTAGGAAAGAGTTTTATAGTTCAGAATAGGCAAACCAAGCACAACAATGCTTCATTTTCTCATTAAAAAAAAGACAGACCAATTACGGATAATCAATAGCTATATATATTTGCCTATTACTAAGCTCGGCTGCAGTGTATGTCCTCAAAAGCTTTTTGCAATTTGTATAAGAATTGTGCACATCATGTTCCCCAATACTTTGTGAGGTCTTATTAAGTATGTTTTACCCCTGACATTACCAGGATGTCTCAGCTGGTCCAGATATACACTTCATGTTGTAACAATAGTAACTATGTAACTATGAACTATGTCATGTAACTATGAACCTTAACATGGTAATAATACTAAAACATCAATAATAATAATAATAATAATAATAATAATATTTTATTTAGAATTTTTTTCATTTCATTCTCTTAACTGCTTATTCCTATTTCAGGGTCACAGGAAAGCCGGTGCCTAGCGGGCAGCTTAGGGCGCAAGGCAGGAACAACCCTAGACAGGGCGGCAATCCATCGTAGGGCACACACACACTCACACACTAGGGCAGACACCAATCAACCTAACGTGCATGTCTTTGGACTGTGGGAGGAAACCGGAGTACCTGGAGTAAACCCACACGGAC
>JAOVVG010000054.1:8577520-8589802 GCA_028566375.1 Leptodoras nelsoni | reverse complement strand
ATATACGGTGTGTAGAGCTCATTTTCAAACAGTCTTCATAACATGTGCATGACGCAGTTCTGGGGGTTTAGCCGACATCACGGGCATTTCCGTTCGGATTTTGGGGGGAAAACGCGCATCTCAGATTTCTGCTTAATAGAATCAGGTACATTATTGCCTACAAATTTAAACCGCTTTGGCGCCAGGTCAGGAAAGTGGTCGCTTTTTCAGACTTAAGACGTTTCGTGTGTGACTAATGGCGCATCCTTTGTTTTATTGTTTTATAAGATCCATCGGAAAGACGGGGCTCTGATCTCGCTAAATAGGCGCCGTGTAAAGCTGACACTGTACACACGGGAATTAAAGCGGGTAATGATTGGCCGGGAGGCGCTGACAGACAGCCCGGGGGCAGGACAGCATGCGGTGCCGTTATGCGGGACTTAAACGGACACGCACGCACACGCACACACACACACACACACACACACGCACACAATGGTTGACGTTTAACTTGAATCGTAACATCCATCCACTAGGCTAATAGAAGATGCAGAATTAAAGTCAGTTAAAAGCAGCTCGTTGAAGCTGTTAGGAAACACGACCTAGTCTACTACCTCACTAAACAGCAGACAATACAGTGCGCCACTAGAGGTTACCATAGTTACCAGGGGTGGCGTACTGTTTTCTGTTTAGTAACCCACACTAGTAGGGATGCTGTGTGCAGGGTATAGTTTGAATGTCTGAATGTTTTCCCACATTGAAGACTAAGAAAACGCCTGAGGAGCAAAAAGTGACAGCTAAAAGATATGCAGAGTCTCTACACAAACTGTAGGCCTATCACATAAAGCCCCATGAAGTATATCCTTTCCACTAGTGGATTTTTCCCTGTGTGTGTGTGTGTGTGTGTGAGAGAGAGAGAGACAGAGAGAGAGACGTAGCAGTGACGCATTTGGAATCTCTCATTATGTGACATGCTGAGGATAATTGCATGACGAGTAACACATTTGTGCACATTTCCCCCTTTGCTAATATTGACTACAGTGTCAACAGGTTCAAGCAGTTACTTTGCAAGTCTGCACAGCTATTTCTGCTTTTACAGCTGGATTACAATTAATTTAAGCTTAAGATGGTGGTGAGCAAATAGTTCATAAGAGCAGCACGATTACTCAGAGCAAAATCTTAGGTTGATGTTAACATGTAGGCCTACATTCAATGCAGCTGATTATGATTATCCTGTTTTTACCCATTAAAGTTTAATGAGTAACAATTTTTTAATCAAAAGACATACACATTTCTAAAAAAAAAACCAGTTAACCATAAAAAAAGAAATGAATTCACAAGATTTAAAAACAAATCTGATAAAGCATAGCCTATACCATCAGTATTCACGTAAGCACGACTACAGAGTTGTATGTTAGGTCTTTTAAAGTTATATTAACTGAGTAGGCAATGTTTAAAAAGGTGGGAAATGGAACGCTAACATGCTTTCCATTACTTTTAAAAGTAATCGATTTTATCTAAAGAGTAAATAGGTATACATGTGTCATTTATACACAAATCTCAGAAAACATTTCCAACAAATAGCATTGTTCTTATTAAATTTAACCAAATGAAACATCTGAAATGAAACTGTCTAATAATTCTGATGAACCTTTATTCATAAGTGAATTTAAATCAAGTGACCACAGAACACCCAATGATTTACCAACATGTATGCTAGATTGTCTACTAGTCATATGCGTTCTACACACTTTGTACTTTGTACACATACTGCTGCAGAATACAGTGTACAAGAATTTTCACAGCATTAGTAAAGCTTTATCATATAAGATGGAGTGATGTAAAATGATTGTGTGGGTTATAGACTGTGGGTTATAGGTTGTAGGGTGAAGAGTGTGGTGTATAGATAGTGGGATGAAGAGTGTGGGGTACAGATTGTAGGGTGAAGAATTTGGGCTATAGATTGAGCAGCTTTAATGGACACTATACTAATGTAGTTTATTCTATGAATGCAGTTGGCTGGTCATTATTTTTTATTGATGGTCACATCACTGTTTCACTGCAAGTACCATACTGTAGTGCTGTTTGTTTTCATCAAAAGTGTATCATAAATATTCTATACTTTAAATTCAATACTTTTAAGAAGATTGTTTCTTATTCTTTTCAGATTGCGGATCAGTATGACAAACTGGATGTGATTAGAGATTGTGAGCACTGAAGGCCCTGCAGGGGCCGGCATATCAGCCTCACTTTGACAAGTTTCTATTTTTTTTGGCCAACACAATGACTAATTAATCTATTCATATGACCCATAGTGGCCTAATTTACTTGAAAGCGCCCTTCATGACTTCATGTGATGGATTCCTTGACAGATACCTTGATTAATGCTCCACTACAGCCCATTTATATTCCACTGAAGGAATTTAAAATCTGCCTATATTTTTAGTAGATTTATTTAGGATTATTCATACATTTAGCTAAATATTCTTTACAGTTATTACATTGGGTAATATTCCAGCTATATGCTGCCTACATTAATTATGATTAGGCCATAACATAGGCCTTCTCCCTTTTTTTTTGAGAACAATGAGTCAAGGAAAATTAGTCCAAATTTATAGCTGTCACAGAGAACCCATTTCTGTTTTAAGATTATAAAACTAAAAAAAAAAAAATTATTTACCATTTTAGTCCTGTTATCACTTTTTTGAATTCACCATGAGCTTCTCCATGCGCAGCGGTGTGCATATAATTTGGATAGGTCTACTGGTTTGTTGCCTGGTTGACATAGGGGCTAGCATGGAGTTCACTGGTGCTGAAGGCCAGTGGGCAAGGTTTCCCATGTGGAATGCTTGCTGTGAAAGCGAGATGAGTTTCAACATGAAAACAAAAAGCTCACATGGACTTTTAGTGTACTTTGACGACGAGGGATTCTGTGACTTCTTGGAACTTCTGCTCCATAACGGTAGACTCAGTCTGCGCTTCTCAATCTTCTGTGCCGAGCCTGCCACTGTACTCTCCGATACTGCGGTCAACGACAGCCGCTGGCATGCGGTTACGGTGCGCAGGAGTTTCAAAAACACCACTTTAATTGTGGATGAAGAAATCAAGTGGGTGGAAGTGAAGTCTAAAAGAAGGGACATGACTGTTTTCAGTCATTTATTCTTAGGAGGGATACCTCCCGAACTGCGATCAGTAGCCCTGCGGCTCACGTCTGCGTCCATCAAAGACCAGGTTCCATACAAAGGATGGATAACCAATTTGAAGGTGAATGGTTCAGAGCCAGCGATAATTGGTAGTGAGGGGATCAACAGTGACATTTGTGAAGCAGACCATGTTTGCCTAAACGGAGGAGTGTGCAGCATCGTCAACGACGAACCCATCTGTGACTGCTCCGAAACAGGATTCCAGGGAAAAGACTGCAGTGAAGGTAAGAGCCATTGTTATAATGTTGAAATGTCTTTTGTTTTCCCCCAACATAGTCTTTTCCTTGATTTTTAATTTGAATACATTTGCACTAGTACCTCTGAGAGAAGTGCATGCCACATCATGTTTGTTTCAGGCCTCCACTGTGGCCATTGGTCATGTTACATCACATGTTTAGATTAGCACTAAAGGCCATTGTTAAGAGCAATAAGCATTTTTGTTGCTACAGCTTTTGCAGAGTGTTCATACTTTTTAAGATGAGAATGTAGAGTCATTACCAAAGATAAAACTTCTTAAAATGTAATAATTTTTCTCAGATAGATCTGGTATATGGAAATGAATGCAGAATATTTAGTGGTCTCCTTCGAAACGCAAAAAAACTCCCTCAGGATCATGCACAACTGTAATGCAACTCTAATGCACATAAATCTAAAGAAAAGTTGCTAAAAGACAGTTGGTAGAATAACTGCAGTAATATATATGGACATGCTTTGACATGAGAGGAAATAATATTATGGTTGATTTCATTGTTTTAGGATGTTCTGGTTGGTGTCCAGTTATCTTCCCTCTTTGGCTACACAGCTACAGCTTTGCTTTTACAGCTTTTAATATATTTCAGGCAACCCTGTCTGTTGATGGTTTCCATGTCGTTGTGTCTCCGGCTTATGACATGTCATGTTGCCAAGGAAACTACATATCCACAGTCTACATTTTAGCCTAGTAATCCTAGTAATCCAGACTGGGGACTGTACCTGAAGGTTTATGAGGATTGTTCTGTGAAAACGAAAGTACCATTTGGCGTTGCTGTAAAGGTTTATTATTATTTTTCTTGACCTCTCAACATGGTATTGGATCTTCATCAGCATAATAAAAAGAGGATGCGCTGGTGGAATTGGGTGCTTTAGAGAAAACTTGAGTCCGACACTGTGACACATGGTGTGGGGTGACACATGAGCATTTTGTAGGCATGGCAGTAGCTCCATTCAAGTTCATGATTCACTGTGAGGCAGAATTTGGGCTTTGCATAATGCAGAGAGTACTGAATGAGTAAGTATGAATGAATCACTGTTAGAGTTGGATAGATGATTAGAAGATGATTTAATTTAGACACAATTCACTGCTATTAAGTTATGTTTTAAAGCTTCAAATTGAAATGCAAATGCCTTAGTTAATGGCATACCCAGAGCTCTCGGAATATTAGTGTCATGCTTCATTACAGATTGAAAGATTGGCTTGGATGATGCCAAAGAATAATAAATATAGTATCACCTTTTCCTTAATCCAGTACAAGATATGAATAAAATGGACTATGGATTCCTATTGTTAGCATATTTTTAAAGCTAGGAAAGACAACTGAAATACACCATAACTCAATGTCTATAGTGACAAAGATGGTCACTTTGGTTATATATTTGGCCTTTGGTTATTCATTATTAACGTAAGGTCCTTGAGGTGAGGGAGAAGCAGGAAAGAGTCTTTGTTTCCTCGATCTCCTATGGAGTAATGATAGTTTTCACACTTATGGGCAAAGGCATCAGTCAGGGGCCGCCAACTGGACTGTACACTCTTCAGAAGTAAAGGAGTGTGTGGTTTAAATGTTTCTGTGCTCAATATACAAACCCTTATTCATTCTCTCGACAGGCAGTTGCGGTAATGATATTCTTTAGTGAGGCAGGTGTTGAGCTCTCAGTGGGAGAGACAGCCCATGCTGCAAAGAATAACAGTAACTACATTTAATAAGATGTGTTTTGCGCTGCTGGGAATGCTGGGAAGAAAGGGTTGGTTTATTAGGACATTTATTTGTTATTAAGGAAAACCAGTTATGCTGTAACTTCTTTCATTTTTATATGTAATGACTGCAAAGATATAAATGATATGGACACATTAGCATAGAGCATTTGGTGGAATGATGAATTGGTTTACCAGTGATTCCTGCTGACTTGGTTTACCAGTGATTCCTGCTACAGGCAGCGGTTTGACAATTTAACTATTATCTGCTTTGTTTAAACATCATGATGTTTTGCAGATTGAAGAGGCTATAGAGAGGCAATGTGTCACAGTTTAGCTCTGTTACCTGTACTTATTTAGAGCAATTGTGCACCAGCCCAGTCTAAATGGTTATTTCACTCTCTACAGAAAACCCATTTAAGGCATATCTAGCTAAGAGGTTTGGCATTTCTCAAATAGAGAGATGTCAAGTGTCCAAACATTGGATGTATTCCTTGACTTAATCATAGTGGTTAGATTTATTGATTTAGATAATATTTTATCCACCTCTAAATCAACTGAGCATTTGAGGGTTAAAGGCCTCGCTCTCAGACGCAACTGTTGGCTGAGTGGTAGTGCTGGAATTTGAACTCACAACCTTTAGTGTTGCCCATGAGTCTGCTCAGAGATCAGCGGAATAGACAAAATACAAATGTGCCAAATGAGAAGATAACATTTTGGGTACACCTTTACTTTTGGATGTTTTTCTTGAGTAGCCATGAGTAATGGTAATATTTATACAGTTGTTCTTTAGTTTGTGATATTTTGGTTATACAGAGACACTTTAAAAATTCTCTGTTGTGTGGTTGTAATCTAGTTAATTAGAGCAGATCTAACAATATCTAACAAATCTTATAAGACTAGTGGTTACAGCAGGTTTATAGTAATAATGGATTCTAGGTATGGTTGCATTAGCTTGATGCATAATTAATTTATCTTTACTCATTTGGCAGAGGCTTTTGTCCAAAGTGACTTACAATTGAGCAGATTAGGTTCTAAACAGCAATCCACAGCCCTATCCACTGAGACACCAACTGATAAAGTGTAGTAACAGTTATTTTAGTAACAGAATGCCTTGCCCGTAGGGGGCTATGTACAGTGGGTATGTATGTTGGAGAATAACACACAGTGACAGTGTGAAAAGCACAGATAATCAAGAAGCTGTAGTTTGCTTACACAGGGCGCTATAAAGTCATGGGTCATGTAGCATTTGCACTATGCCTGCTCGAGCCAACACTGGAGCCACTGTATATGCTTGTGCTCTCTTTGTGTACATCTTGTCCTTCAGCCTAAAATCATAGCGCTTTGCATGGACAGCACTCAGAACAAGCTGTCAGTTTGATAAGAGCCTACGTGTCTCGCTGTGCTTGGACTCTGCAGTACTAGAGTGACGTTACACAATCCATATATGAAAGTCAAGCCAGTGTAGACCTGCCAGAACGGCTCAGAGAGAAACGTCACGTCTCTTTCATATAGATGTAAAATAGGATTAGCAATGTACTATGCACTATAGGCACATATCATAATATGATAATGGACCCATTTAGGTTGTAGTGGTCGAGGCAGAGGGTGGATGCGAACATAAAATCAATACTGCACACTGTAAAGGATGTCTGTTTAATAGTTCTCAGTGATCAGCCCTCATATTTAGTAACATTCTTTCTTAAATGTGAATGCTTCGTTCATTATAAGAGGATTATTCAATTGCCAGTGTACATGCCCATTATTCAGAAAAAGAAAGAATCTGTCGAGAGAGGACACAGTAGGAGTAGGTCTGCAAAAACATATGCCATCGTGCACTGCAGCACCTAAACAGCTTAATGCTTCTTTATCATTATTTATGCCATGGCACCTTTTATTTTCTTGATTATTCATTCATTCATCAGCATTTTTGTTCTAGTGGCAGTTGTGGTGCATGCAATTTGTATTTGGCCGAACGGAGCAGACTGCAGCGGTAAGTCTTGGGTCATTGTTCCCCTTGAGACGCTAAACAACAGAGGTAGGCCTGGATGCTTTCAAAACATTATGAAATAGACGTGGCATTTTAGGGACACTTGGATCACAGGGGCAGCCCGAAAACAGGCTGGCCCAAGGAAAGAGTGGTTTGTGTTGAATGAAAGCATGACTGTCTCTATTCTCAAGGTAATGTACTTTTCTGTAGCGAAGGAATACAGGCAAACATAGTCAGAAAAAACATAGTCATTCATTCTTATGATGACTATATGGAGTAATCCATCTCAGTACAGGTACTGTATATTTTATTATTAGTGACCTGAACTGACCGTTTTTTTGTTTTCTCTCAGTAGGTGTATGCTGCATCACCTGATTTCTTTATTTAACAGCTGCATGGCTTACGACTGAGCAAATTATCTCTAGAACTCTTTTAGAAATGTGCTGCCTTTAAGATGGCAGCTTTGCCTTCCTTCAGATCCTTTTAATTTATCTTGAATAAACATGATATGTTTCATATAACGTCTAATTTATTATGCATTACAGCTGCACTTGCAGTAAAAATTTTAATTAATTCGGAAATATTAGGACTTAATCATCACACATTGATCACATTTTGCTTTCTGGTATTTAACTTCTTGCATGTTTGTGCATGCTCTCTGAAATCTTAAAAGTTTCAATAAATGTTTAATTGGCATTAGAAACACACTAACATCACTAACATCTTGCGGTAAAATGAATTCAACCAGGAAGATTTATTTAAGATTAGACATGTGTTTGTTTTGAATTAGATTGACTGTCTATTCCATTTATATTAAAATGTGCAGCTTCCTTGGTGTGAAAGCGGTGCATATTCTGTCATTATGCACAAGTGGTGCAAAGACAATAGAGCACATTCCCTACCACTAATGGGGCCCAGCTGCAGAGGGGAGGAAGTATGGGAATAGCAAAAAGGACGCACCAGGAAAGTATTTCAACAGACAATCTCTAATTGGGCATGCAATGAAAAAAATGTCTCCCTGGTTGAATGTTCATCAAGTTCAATACACTAATGACAGTTAAGAGTCTGGACCTCATGAAAAGCTAGAAATGGATATTGGAGACATGAAGGAAATGAGATCCTGTGGTTTATCCTTTTATGGCAGCATTTGTTTTGGCTTAGGCATTTGTGCAGGATGATAAGACGCATGTAGCTTCGGTAGTCCTCAAGGTTGGGCCACCTTCTAGCCTGCATGCCTCTTAATCAATGTCTTCCTCTTTCTCTCCACGCCTCGGCCGTTCCTCCAGAAGAGGTCTACGTTGGAGGTGGGTACACCTACACACTTCTATTCTCTTTTCATTCTCAAGTCCCCTTTGCCATATACTTCTCTCTATTTCCATATCTCAAACTTTTCGTCCTGAAATATGCAAAAATGTAATTTTTTGTATCAATATGGGGGCTCGAGGACGGTAAGTGAATCCAAAATTTTGCCTATTTGGGACCGGAACCATCTCTGAGGTTACTTAGAAGGTAAAAGGTATAAACATTTCTTTCCATCTTTAGCTTTATGCCCATTGCTTAATGTTGGTGTTGGTCAGAATGCCCAGGGATTGGCCTCTGTCCTGTGTCTTCAGGACAGGATTTTTGAGGTGGGGGAATGAGAGAAAATCAGTTCCTGCTTAGTTTGTCCAAATTCCATCAGCCAAAAACAGCTTCCTGCCTCTGTACTTAGAGGCTCTGTTTTTTTTCTTCAGGTAGCTCACAAACACATATACACTCCCTGATGCATGCCACTGAAAATATTCACAGACATTCAAAGCTAGCTAAATGCTTTCAGTTTTCCTAAAATTGTACAGTGTGCCTCAGGGACAGAGGGTAAGTACTGGGGACAAATCATATTTCGTATTTCCGGCTGGTGGTTCCGACTTTCCGTTTAGAGTCTAGATGTGCTCTATTGTAATTCGTTCCTTTGAAGGTATTGATTCCTTTATGTATGTAGGGAAAGGCACAATTCGCAGGTGATATTTTGTGAAAGATGTAGTGCGAACTGTTGTTTTTCATTTCAGACATATATACTTGCTGAGTGATAGCTTCATGCTTTTATTTTGTTAAAATAAAAAAAACTTTATTTTATTACGGTGTATAAGACATAACAGGACTGTTCAGGTCATATGTAAGTATGCATGAATATCTTCAGGTGTCTAGTCATGATGATTTTGCCATTTGTCAAAATTATATAATCAAATTTCTGGGCAGGGTTGACTAGCTTGAGGAAATGTTTGATCTATGACAGCAATAAAGCGATTCTTTTATAGATTTGTCCCTTTCACATGTGACAGATAAAGCATCACAACCACTGGGTTGAGGAAATGCTTTTTCTTTTTTTAACCTCCCCAACACACCTACTCTCCCCTTCACGTCCTTCCCCTGTCTTACCCTGAAATTGTAACACACCCCCGGTCTCGGAGCACAGGCATCCTACTTTCACAAGATGCCTGCATGTCAATGTGACAGAAAGCTTCCTCATGATCCCGTTCTCTCTGCTGACTATGCTCTTGTCTTCCCTTAAGGTCTTGCGCACCTGATGATGGGCGACCAAGGTATGAGTTTTATTCCTTTACCCCCCCCTTTTTGCTGCCATTACCCACCCTTTCCTCCATCCTTCCTCTGCCTCTCTCTCTCTCGCGCTCTCTCTCTCTCTTTCTCGCTCTTTGTGCTGATTGCTCCTCACATCGCGTCACTGCTGGTAGGGATTTACTGGGCCTGCTTTCTTTCCGGCTTGGCACTGACTCAATGGATGGTTTGGTCTTTTCAATTTATTTACTAATTTAACTCTTTCAAATCCTCTACTCTGGTTTTTTTTTTTCTTTTTTTTTCAGTTTCAGTCACCTGCAACTGATTGCTATTCCATTGTTGCTTGCCAACCTCATTTTCATAAAGAGAGAAAAATAATGCTTTAAACAGGTTGGTTGGGCTGGAGATTGAAGAACATCTCTCGAGGGTTTGTTTGTTCTTTATAAATGTGCTGGCATGTATTCTCAAGATACAAAGCAGGAAAGCATTAGCTCTCTTCAATATTCATGCTTTCCCTCCATCACACGCGCCATCATGTCTCGGCATGTTTCTCATCTGGAAGCTTCCGTCTCTTCTGCCTGCCTTCTCTGCTGTGCCCTTAATGCATGGAGCTAGGTCAAATGTTAACCTTTCATATCCTTTCTCTGAATCTTACAAAAGATCGTGACTCTTACAGTTGCTTCTTTCCTCTTCTTTATATCGCCCCTGTATCTCTCTGGAATTTCTCTTCATGGAACCATTATGTCAATATCCTAGGTAAAAGTAAAGGTACATAATGTTTTTTTTTCCCATAATATATTTCACAGTATGACTAGCTCTTGGTTTAAACTGTTTATGTATTTTCTTGTATCTGTGGCTTTATACATGCATCTACACGTTGTGTGTGTATGTGTGTGGTTTTTTTTTTGGCATTCTGAGTTGCTCTGATTTATTGTGTGATGTCGTGACAGTATGCCCAGTGGGCTGGAAGGTAGGTGTGTACTGCTGTGGAAATGTTTATGCCTGGATGCACGGAAAAATGCAAAATGAGTATTCACTCAGCTTCAGGTTAGGGTGAGATCTGTCTTATTGAATAAAGGATATTTTAATAAATGTGACTGCCATACCAGTGAGAGTAGCAGGTTTAAGCAGGGGCCATCCAACTTGCCAAACGGCAGCTTGAATAGATACTGTATTAAAACAGTTTAGAAATTATATTAGATATTATATATATGTATACTGAATATTCAAGTGAGGTTTACATTGATCTTTACTGATTTACTGATTATCAGCAAATCATAAAAATGGTGAATATGTATAATTATATACTTCATACAAATGAATGCATGCACTGTTTTACAGCTTGCATGCTTGTATTTTTTGTAATCTTGTAACAACAATAATAATAATTACAATCATATTAATAAACTTAAAACTTGAACAAGGCGCACACTGAAATAAATACAGCATCACTGTTTGTTTTCACGTCACATGATCAGGTAAGGGTTTTTACACCACCTAGACTTTTTTTATAAAACCTTCGCCAACTTCACCAACCATGTTTATTTAGTGGTGCTATTTTTATCATGCGATAATGAACTGCCGTTTTGAAGAGCGTGTTCCTGCTGAGGTAAGTCACCACACTACTGTCCCTGCTGCTCACTCTTCCTTCACTGTGGGTGCCCTCGTCAGAGCCACTGCATGCTAGACCTCACTGCCTTTTACTCAGCACTAGGGCACAACACACACTCTTACACATGGCTAAATCTCAGCTATGTCATTTATATGGATGTGAGAGAGTAAAATGCCGTGTCTGGTGGAGCAGGTAGGTGCACTTTATGTCTTTTATTTGAGCTTCGCTGCTCCTGCCTTTGGCTGGCTAATACAGAGTTCATGGTCTTTTAGACTTTATGTTCAGGCCACCAGGCTGTCTTCAGTGTTTGGCTGCCCATGGGTGATGTAGGGGCTAAAAATAAATCTTCCCTTAATGCATCTGAATGCAACTGTGGTGGCGGGTTGAAGATTTGCTAATTCTGTTTTTCTAGAAGATTTTTTTCTAGAGCATTGGTCTTCATCTGTGTGTAAAATGGAATGAAATGGTGCGTGTTAGTTGACCCTGTAGCTGAGTACGAAGTCACTACGAAGAGTATGAAGTCTGCTTTTTATTAAATTGAATTTTGTTTAATGAATCGCATTTGCTTGCTTAAATTTTATTGTGGTTTTATTTATTTTAATTGAATTTAATTTTGATGTCCAGTTTTCATCACCGATATTGGGTGGAAACCTCGGATCTCCATCTTTCATCCATAACATTTCTGTTTATAGTTTTAATACCCATATATTAACATATATGGAAGTATGGAGATGCAAGGTTTACTAACAACATCGACGAGTTTTATCATGTGCCCCAATGAAAATCCTAGACTGACACTCCAGGAAATAAACCAACTATTTTTTACTAGTTGAAACATACTTAACTACAGTATAATACAATCAAAGATATCCTCAAGCTTAGTGTTTAACTTCAGCTTAACTGAACCCCTACAATTGTGCTTATACAGGGGTTAGACAATGAAACTGAAACACCTGTCATTTTAGACCACAATAATTTATTAGTATGGTGTAGGGCC
>JAOVVG010000054.1:8549990-8567009 GCA_028566375.1 Leptodoras nelsoni | reverse complement strand
ACCAGTACAACACACACTAACACACCACCACCACATCAGTGTCACTGCAGTACTGAGAATGATCCACCACCCAAATATTACCTGATCTGTACTGGTCCTGTGGGGGTCCTGACCATTAGAGAACAGAGTTAAGGGGACTAACAAAGTATGTAGAGAAACAGATAGACTACAGTCTGTAAGTGTAGAACTACAAAGTGCAGCTATATGGTAAGTGGAACTGAGAAAATAGACAATGAGTGTAAAGGAGATAGTCATAATGTTATGCCTGATTGTTGTACATTCAGTAGCTTTACTTTCAGGTACTTTCTCTTACTTGTGTTATGTGCTGCATATCAAACAATTTTAACATGATTAGATCAGTCAGAAATTAAAGTAAGATAGATTTGAAACGTTTATAAGTATAATCTACTTGGATGCACCCAATGTTATATTGCTTTTAAGGAAAAACAAAGAGAGAAAAGCAATATGTAAACTCTTTTACCTTTGCAGTTTCCCCTCAGAATCTGCATAATTGGTTTCCTAATTACACTCTAAAAATATCATATATTCCACTCCAGAAACCCTAAAAATAAGTTGCCATTTACATTTCTGGCTCTCAGATAAACCTATCCTCATTTACATAAGTGTGCATTGCCTATTGCATATCTAAATGTAATTGATTTTAGGACAAGGACTGGCTGCTGTTAACCTCTTATTAAAATGGAAAGCTGTTTGTCATTAAATCCCTGGCATGCCTGTTAAGCTAGTGCTGTAGTGGTAAGGCTGACACTTAGAGCTTCATGTGAGTCGCCCTGCACAATAACTGGACTTTTGCAACCTGGCTTCTTGTTCTGCCCAGTGCCTGCTACTATAATGGATCATTTGAGTCAACAGATTAATTCTGTCAGAGCCACTTAAAGAAAATCAGGAAGTTCCCCCTGTCTCTGACAGCAGAATAGAAAAGGATTGAGCAACAAAAGAAACAAAGAAACTAAAGGTCAGTCGAATTAAAAAAACAATCAAACCTAATTGATTGTGGCATAGTGGCATTTTAAGTGGCATGGAGTTTTTCATAAGCTGCCGTGCATTGCACAGGCACCTACCGAAAACCCCCAGTCCTAAATTCGTTTGAGTGTGTCACAAGATCTCTTAGAATATATAGGCAATAAGGTTAATATGAACCAGTGGATAGGAGGACTGTCACTCTGGCTATGGGTCTGATCGTAGAGAGGGACACTAAATCAGGCTGACTAGTGCTCAGACACCTTGGACAGGGATAATTTGTGCTCATTCTGTTCTCAAGAAACTGTGCCAGACACCATTAGCTGTAAATCACCAGTAAAGGCAGGTGCATACTAAGTAAATAGCAAGAATAGCTAACATAAATCCCATCTTGTAGGTTGTAAATGGAGATGGAAAGACAGTGGTGTTTTCACTGCGCAATTTCCTCTCAAAAATAAACAAAAGGGTAATTCACTTAAAGTGGTTTTATTTAATTTTATTTTTTTTATATGCTCTTATGCTCTTTTACTGCTGGTTAAAGGCACAATTCACTAGATAGTGTGAATGGAGTCTTAGTACTTTGCTGTGGAATAAATATGGCCGGCTAATAATGAGTGGATTCTATAGCCCTCGCTCTCTGTCTCTCTGTATCTCTGTATCTCTCTTTCTCTGTCTCTCTCTTTCTCCTTCTTTCTTTCTCTGCTCTTCAGTGTTCACCTTGAACCTTCCACTCTCTCCCAAATGCCAGATGTTGCCTCTCTGTCCTTTTGCACTTTAGGCCAAAAATGTGCTGACAGTGCTTATACTACACTGCAGATAGTATATTTTGTTTCTGAGATTATTCCCCTAATGTTTATGATATTTGATATGATATGAGTGTGTTTTAACAAATTCAATACAAATTTTAAATCAATCCACAAAGCTCTAATTCAGCAGTGTTTTCTTGTGTCTTATTCTTTCAACGAGTAGTTGCAATAAGGACGTACTAAAACAGCACAAGACTGGACATGTGAACAGATTCTACAGCAAAGGAAAGGCTGCATTTCAGCCATTTCATAAGAATAAGAATAAGAATAAGAAACACATTTGCCAGAGCAGACACAAGCATCACCTGGAGACAATTTGCTTAACAATGTGAGGAGATAACAGTTGTCTTGGTTGGTTCTTAAGAAATCTTTTGTTAAAGATTTCCACATTAACTTACATAAATTAACCTTACTTTTATTTCATTAGCTGTACTTCCATGTGTTCGAGGTGTTGCCGTGTGTTTACTGTATTTGTACCTTTTCTTGAATGAACATATTAATGCACACATAGGTTATGTACATATAGGTATAATCTACTCACCTTATAAACCACTTTTTAATCAGGCTTCTTCTCTTGAAATGTATATCACAGCTTGCACCTTGAAATGGAAGCCACAGATTGGATGAGTGAAGCTGTTTTCTTTTACAAGGTTTCCAGAAATCCATATTCATGGCTTTGGTGTATAATTATGAACTGGAGAGATGATGTTAGCTCTTTAATTTTGGTGAAAATGAATTCACTCTCACTCTCCTTCCCTCTTCATGATAAGTGGAGGCAATGTGCTCAAGTGGAGAAAAGGAGCAGGAATGAATTTAAATTCCTACAACCTGTCAAACTAGAAATATGGAAATTTGACAATTGAATGCTGGGAAGTTTCTTAATAAGGATGATATTTGATGAACGTGTTTGTTGACAGGAATTATGCATTTTATGATGGTGCCACCTGAAAAAAACAAGTCTTGATTTTTATAACAGACTGGACCGATTTTCTGCCTAATTTAGTCGTCTCCAATTCCCATCCATCAGTGCTTCCCCCATGTCACATGACGAGCTGCCAGTCTGTCGCTATGATTGACATGGGGGAGAGCGTATGCTGCCCCTCCCACCCCAAGGGCACGGCCAATCTAGCTCTCTGAGCTCCCGGCTTGGACTGTAAATGTATTCTGACTTTATAAATGTTATAGATGACCAAACCTTGGCAAGGATTTGAATATGAATACACTTAATGTCTGATTACTGAAATAAGTTACATTTATATTTTCACACCCCATTTTGTCATTTGCCAATTCGGTTCTATATAAGCAAAAAAAGTAAGTCGGGCAAGTTGAAGGGCCCGTTCTGGCCAGTGATAGTGTTTCCACCAATCACTATTCAGTAGTCACTAGTCAGTTTAACTGTGATGCGATCTGGCTGAACCCTCAATTCCCTGACAATTTTTTGTCTACAATGTTAGAGTGCCCTATGTGTCTCATGCAGGCAAAAACGTTGCCTATAAATTTAGGAAATGTATTTCTTTCCTGTCATTTTATTAGAAAATGCCAAACTGTGCAATTCTGTGTTGAACTGGGATTTCTGATTTACTTACTGAATTCTGTCTGTATTTTCCCCATCACGCTACTTAACTATAGAGAAAAGTTCAAGTGAATCCTCATTGTGTAGTTAGTATATTCGGTAAAAGCAACGCATTGACGTACATTGCCTAATCACTCAGCTTAGTTCTAGATGGCAGTTTGTGTAAAATAATAGTATTGAAAAGGCTCAAGGAAGCAGACAAAAGGAGCTTGCATTGAAAGATCCACAGTTCTTACTGAATGTATTAATATGAATATGAAGATATTAAAAATGTTCTAAGAAGAAAATGCACAAGTTATTTGTTGTTGTTCATTGGTTAGTACAAATATACAAGGGATCAGTAAGACTATGGAGGAAAAGGTTACGTTGGGCATCCACTAGCTAGCTCAGATCGGTTTTACAGATATTTTAGAGGATTTGCATTGGCCAGTCATCATGGCATTTAAATTGCATTGACTTTCTATTTAAGGTTATTATTCTCTGTTTCCAAAATGATAAAGTATTCTATTATTTACCACATTTATTGGGAAGTTTCGTATATGCTATTGCACCTCTGTGATTGTCCAGCCGTTCCAAACACTTTATCCGAGTGTCTCAAACTCTGTAGTGAGACAGTTGGAAGACTCTGAAAGGCAGTTATTACAAAATTAGTAAACAATTGTAGACCTTTTGTAGCTCTAATGTGTATGCAGTTACACTTATTGAACACAATGTTGCACCAGCATTTCTTCTTTTTTTTATACAAGATTGGTAGTTTTGGTCTTTTGGATTCGATGCATACTGTTCACTGGTTCTGGTAATTATTATTAAGTTTCAGTTTGGAGTCTACAGTGTCACTAGTGTCATACTGTGACAGTTTTAGATGTCAGAATAAACCAAGCAAATAAGTCAGATGGGACCAAACAACTGAGACATAAAAGCTTCTCCACTCTGTAATCTGGGTTGAAGGGTAGTGGGAGCAGCCCTTCCCTCCCTAACATGACAACTATTACAATGACAAGATTCTCTGCTCTGAAATGTTTCTCCAGCCATTAAAAAAAATCAACGAAACTCTTTTGAAACCTGAGCTGTCTGTCTGAGTGCTCTTCGTTTCATGTCACCGCGACTGAGCGACGGTAAACATCTGTAAAAAATGCAATGCTTGTCAAATCTTTTCTATCTCAAATGGTTCCAGACTGTCCTGATCCTGCACTCTACTCATTAATGCAATTATAGACATCAGCAATTGTGCTGGGAGCTTGTACTGGATGTAGTACAGCAAAAACACACCCTTCAAGGTTGTCAGAGAGGGCTGTGCCTTCTTTGCTGAAACAGCAGAATTCTAAATGTGTTATGCCGTCTGTTTGCTGGGAATGGTGCTCATTTCCGTGATCTGAATAAATGCGTATACCAGTCTAACATTACCCCTTCAAAATGGTGCATTTGGGTGGGGAATCGGGAGGGGGGTTAATTTGTCTTCTGAAATAGATTTAGTTTGACTTGGATTTAACTAAATTGAAAGTGGAAAGCGATGGAAGGGGTGTGGAGGGGAAGAGGCTGAGAGAAGAAGAAGAGGGAATCTGTTAAAGTGCCACCGTTAGACTGCTGACATACTCTTGCTGTGGAACTGGGATATTGCAGTCATTTCTCACTGGCAGAGCAGTTGCACATGCCAAAGGATGGAGAGGAGAGATGCCAGTGTTCTGGGCCATTAGGGACTTGGGCAACCGCTGAGCCTAGGGGAAGGAACACTACACCCAGACACAGCCAGCAGCCAAAACAGTGTGTGTGTGTGTGTGTGTGTGTGTGTGTATATATATATATATATATATTTTTTTTTTTTTTTTTTATATATACTGTATATATGTGTGTGTGTGTGTGTGTGTGTATGGGTATGTGTCTTTCAAGATGGCTGTCTACTGTAGTACATATGTACACAGCTGATAAATATATAATGGTTTTGTAATTGACTTACCTTCACCTTAGGACAGTAGATGCATCAAAATGGTTGAGTGGATGGGGAAACTGACCTCTTCATTGCTTTTCTTTAACAGCCAAAGATGTAATCCAAGGTTTTTGGCTGTTTTCTTGCCTTGCTGCTTTCACTGGCTTTGTTGTATTAGTGTAGAGCTGGAAGCTCATTTCCAGGCTCAAATGGCTTTTGTGAATGGCAGGGTTGCAGGAGGCAGGACCTGACTGAAAGGCCTGTCAGCCACATTAATAATGGAGGACTAGGGCTGCTCAAATAAAGCTGCTGAGAAAAGAAAATCGATGAGGAAAAGGATTGGTGAAAGCTCCTCTGTAAGAAGCAGGGGTTCAGTCTCCATTTTATCCATCCTTGCTATTTTGGGTGAGGTCTTATGGTGGTATTATGGGGGCTCTAGTGAAATATAGGCACAGCTCTTAAGGATGGTTAGTAAATAATTCACCTTGGACTCACATCGGTGATTATAGTCATTGTCTCCTCCTAGTCATTTGCCCTGATGCAAATCTGGAGGAAATGTCAGCCGATATGCATATAGCACAGGTAGAACATATCCAGGATTGTCCCTGACATGTGAACATGGCCTTACTGTGTCCTCCTGAAGTCGCAAACTCTCAGTACCTGTGTCTTTTTGTCATTCTCCAGGTGGTTTATTTGATTTACTTCTCTTATTGCCAAGCGGTGAAAAAAACCCTGAGTCACCAACTTCTTCTTGGTCAAGAACTTCAGTGTCCTTTTCGCACTGAAGGTGAATCATGAGTTTTGTGCAGTGATGCATAGTGAGACATGTTTGTGTTATTTTTCATGAATTGACTGCTTGTGTCAGCAGGAGCGAGAGTGCTCTGTGTTTCTGTTCACATGGAAAATGGAGTTTGCCAGAAGTCCTTGGCTCTTTGCCTTTGTTTCCACGACAATAGTGCCTGACAAGAATTTTCTTGCATGAAAATGATGACAGCCATGATAAATTCTCTCAAAATGGCTGCTTCTTCATCATTTAGTCCTACCTCAGACTGTTTTCTCATTTTATGCAGCTGGTGTTCTTGTAGGAAAAAAAGCACTGTTCATCAAAAAAAGAAAAGGGAATGGTGATGGGAAGGAAAAAAGCAGAGGTTCTGTTATCAAATTGATCATTATAAGCTTTATCTCACTTGCAGTGTGGCGGGGAAAACAAACGGTGCTGTCAGCCATCGCACATCACCCATAACTCCTTGTCCTTTTCGCTCCATAAACAGTTGTTCTACCCGTGCTGACCTTGGCGAGAGAGATAAATAAGTGGAATTAATTTGTTGCTGGGGCGACAGGAAGGCGTAACGATGAGCGTTACCTGTTATTAATGTCCAGCTGCCTGTAGCTACACCCTGAGGACTGCAGGAGCTCAGAGAGGAGGTCTGAAGAGAGAGAAGGATAGGTTAGCGCCTTGGGCAACCTGCTAGGGAGACTTCCTCTCCAGGAAGAACCTGGGTGAAGGACAGATGATCTGCCAAGTAGATGGGAAATTAGATTTCAAGCAGGTAGATATGTCATAGGCTCTGATTGTACCAGGTCCATAGATGGTATACAGTCAGGCAAACAGGTCATTTACAAAATGTTTAGAATTACAGCTGATTTTCTGATACACAGGTCTGTTTCTTTCAGTAAGCAATAACTAACAGATCTCTATAACTCCAGGTAAGTTGTTGCATAGTGTTGTGTAAATGGTGGCTGACCTCCATAAATACAACCTTTATAAATATGTCATGCTGTGATGAGGGAGGCCTCTGCTGATACATTTCCATGCCAGCCAGCTTACAGACCTGGTAATTAGCTTTAATTACCTGCTTTTATAGCTTGTCATTAAAATGAAGCCTCCTAGTAACCCCTTTGCTATTTTTCCTCTCTGAAACAGGAGATGTTCTTGCGCAAAGGACCCATTAAAGCAAGAATTCCAGTTTTATTAGTTATTCATCCTCCGATCAAGTGTAGTTTAATGAGTAGCCCAAAAGTCTGTTTGTATCTCAATAACGGAACAGTCCGTCACACTTTACAATGTGAAACAGAGCTCGTCAATGAGACTAATTAGTGCTGCTATGATGCCAGCGTCTGTGTGTATACCGCACAGTGACCACATTGCCAAACAATGGAGAGGATGAGTGGAGACAGCAATTATATCATCAGACCTGCTTTTCCCTGGAGGAGGTAGAACTCTCCACATATGGTCAGAGGCAGTATTGTTTTGCACATGCGTTTCAGTGGATCACTTAATGCAGTAATTTGAGAGGAAGGAGTCTGCTTTATGACTGTGGCAGCCTGAGGGATGATTAATACCCTTCCTTGTTGAAATGTGGAGGAGGCAGCATCTTGTTCATGCTGATATCTGGACCTTACATCCAGTCTGTGGAAAGAGCCAAAAAAAAAAGAAGAAGGGCTTGTTCAACTTGGTATGAAAACCAATAATTAAAAAAGTGCACAGAACAAAAAACATAAGCATATACTTTTTTATATGCAGTATTTATTTTTCCAGTTGCTATAATTTGTAGATTAAGAAATCAAGCTATTACAAACACATATGTTCAAATTTTCTAAAGTGCTTTTAACAATCGACATTGCCCCAAAAACATACAATCCAGACATAATTTTTAACATTATATACTTATTACTTATATATGTCTCACAGATAAACCATTAGGTTAGTGAGTATGTAATACATGAAAGACAACATTTGATTTTATTGTTCTTTTCTCAAGTTTACTGCTTTTCTTTTAAAATGGAGCAAAAACTCAGAAACTGTCATCATGTTCTCAGCTAACTACACTCCTAGTCTTCAGTTGTCCAGTTCCCAGGCATCCCACCCGCAATAATTCATTCCAGGAAGGAAGCACAGACACCTAACTTTTCTTTTTTGGGACTCTGAAATAATGAACAATGAAAGTAGATAGGTCAACTGTAAATCCCACCCATAGAGATGACTGATAGGTCTGCTTAGCACAAAGAGAGACCAATCAGACTGCTTAGAGACTCTGTGCCTCTATCTCGACCTCTTGCTTGCTCTAAAAAAATCTGTTTCCAGGACATTGTATGTAATTTCCATCTATTATTCATCTGCTATCAGGAGATGTGCAGGATATACAGGAGACCCCCGGAAATTCTGGGAGAGGTGAGATGTCTGAATTCCTATGAACCTGGATTGTACCCAATGTGCTATTCTGATGTTGATCCACCTCAGAGTTTGGCATGTTGTGTGTTCTGCTCACCATTGTTGTAAAAATGGTTATTTCCGTCACTGTTTGGTTTTTTTTCACTATTCTGTGTAAAATCTAGAACCTGCTGTACATAAAAATCGCAGGAGATCAGCAGATTCTGAAATACTCAGACCAGCATATCTGGCACCAATATCCAAGATCACATTTTCCCCATTCTGATGTTTGACATGAATATTAACTTTAGCTCTTGACCTATATCTCTGTAGTTCTATGTCTTGCAGCTACCCAATTAGCCAACACATATTGTATCATTCCTTTTCTCATGATGCCAATACACAAAGGTAGATAACTATGAAATGAAATGTTGAACTAAATATTATGGAGCTGTGCCTATTCTCATTTACTGCTGCAAATTTATAATTTACTTAATTTTTTTCAGGCTTTCACGTGGACCCTATGAAATACAAAAATGTGAATTTGCAGCTTGTTGACTCACGTCAGCTTTAATGTTTAATGATGTCTAGAGTTTGAAGCTATTTAAGGCATCAAGGGGCTAAGATCATTTGTTCTGGCAGAGGACGATTCATGTTTAAGAGAGCTAGTGCATCGTTCTGGTTTCTTTTTTCATTTATTTTCAAATTGTAAGATAAATAAATGTACAACTCAATTAAACCACTGCTTGAATAACCGCTTAACTTAACATTAATATTCCTAAAGCTGTACTAGTAGAAATAAGGATTATTGTAGCAGCAGTAATAAAGAGAAAAGGGACAATATTTTAAGGTTTGAACATCAAACTGGAGCTATCTAATGTAAAGATTCACTTACAGAAACAACATTTTCAGATCTGCCAGAGGAACTGAGAAAATCTAGCCAATAGAGAAAATTATTGTAATTTTCAGAAATTTATTTAACGGGTTATACGAAGGTTAGGCTGTAACATTGTACTGACCTCAAACTTATAGTAAGTACTGCAGCAGAGACTACAGCATAGGAATCAATACAACACTTCTTAAAATGGACAAAAACTAAACTAGATTAAGTCAGCATCAGTCTGAACTTTTACGCTCAGTAAAATCAGTAAATCCATTATGTTAAGTAGTTGCACTTCTTTGTCACTGACTCTAACTATTAGTACAGACTACTACACACATACAGTACTGTGCAAAAGTTTTAGGCAGGTGCGGAAAAATGCTGTAAACTAAAAATGCTTTCAAACATACAAATAACTATTGTTTGTTTATTTATTTATTTATTTATTTTATTTACAAAATGCAAAATGAGTGAACCAAAGAAAAATCTAAATCAAATCAATATTTGGTGTTACTACCCTTGGATGCCAGCATTCATTCTTATATTGCATCAGCAAGGGCTCTCCCAGACAAAGATTTCAAAGCAGACTGGGATTTCAAGATGTACCGTAGAAGCTCTTTTGAAGAAGCACAAAGAAACAATGTTGAGGATTGTAGACGCAGTGATCGGCCAAGGAAACTTAATGCAGCAGATGACAAACACATCAAGCTCATTGTCCTTCAAAATCGGAAGATGTCCAGCAGCACCATCAGCTCAGAACTGGCAGAAACCAATGGGACCCAGGTACACCCATCTACTGTCCGGAGAAGTCTGGCCAGAAGTGGACTTCAGAACGAGTTCAGAAAAAAAGCCACACCTCCGACAGGGAAACAAGGCCAAGCGACTCAACTATGCATGAAAACATAGGAACTGGGGTGCAGAAAAATGCCAGCCGGTGCTCTGGACTGAGGAGTCAAAATGTAAAATATTGGGCTGTAGCAGAAGATGGTTGTCTGCCGAAGGGCTAGAGAGCGGTACAACAATGAGTGTCTGCAGGCAACAGTGAAGCATGGTGGAGGTTCCTTGCTAGTTTAGGGCTGCATTTCTGCAAATGGAGTTGGAGATTTGGTCAGGATTAATGGTCTCCTCAATGCTGAGAAATACAGGCAGATACTTATCCATCATGCAGTACCACCAGGGAGGTGAATGATTGGCCACAAATTTATGCTGCAGCAGGACAATGACAAGAACAAGAAGTCCTTGAAGTGATGGTATGGCCCCCACAGAGCCCTGATCTCAACATCATCAAGTCAAAGACAGAAGGATTTGAGGAAGCCTACACCCATAGAAGATTAATTGATGAAAATAAACTCTTAACACTTCCATTTTTGGAAACATTCTTAGTTTACAGCATTTTTTCACACTTGTCTAAAACTTTTGAACAGTACTGTATAATGTAAAAGTGGCGCATTAAGGCAACTCATACAACAATGTATATATCGATTTTTTTTTCTTTAAGCAGTCCTGAATAGAAGGTGGGGCATCTTTTCCTACTGAGCGACTTATTATTATAGATCGGAAAATACAGCACTGAGATTATCAATCAATGTACTTTTAAATACTTATTACTATTAAATCATTCTGTAAACATTGTCCAGAAATACATTCCGTGATTTATTTGTCTTCAGGAAGCACTTTATTCTGTCTTGGGAACACTGAACCCATGAACCTAGAGGAATTTATACAGTATCCCAGTGTAAAGGGATAGATATCGCTATATATAAAATGGATCTTTGTATAGAGTATGCTGCTCACCCTTAGGCATACAACATCCCTATAGCAAATCAGCCTGTAGCGGAGCATAATGGAAGGGAGCATAATGCTGTACGAAGGCAAGATGGATGCTAGGATGCATAGACGAATCGATGAGTGCATGCGTTGATTTCAAAAGCAGTACTGTGGAGGATGTTAATATGGATGCTGGTTATCTGACTTGAGTGACTAAATGACAGTGGGGTGGAGTAGGAGAAAGAGGGTGATGCACTGGGTTACTCGTGTCAGTGAGGGAGTGTGCAAATGAATCACTAAGTGTGTGAATTCATTACAGTAGGATTGAGATGAAGCATAAGCATGCTGCTGCTGTGGAGGATGCTAAGATGGATGCTGGTGAGTGAGTGAGCAAGTGAGTGACTAACTCACAGCATGATGGAGTGAAGGAGCTCAGTGTGGTGACGCATGCTGAGTTCTGTGTATGTGTGTGTGTGTGTGAGTAAGTGAGTAATAGAAGCATGAAGCACAAGGTGGTGGACTATGCTAAGATGCACGATGCTTGCAGTGGTTTGCGGTCACATCGCCCTCTATTGCCTCCAGAAGGGGTCCCATGCAGTCCCTGTCGCCTGGCAACCCACTGAAATAGCCCAGGACATGTCACGGGGGGAGAGGATTACGCTGTAATCAGGTTGCAAGGTCAGAATGAAAGAGAGAGAGAGAGAGGTGGAGGAGAAGGAGGAAGAGGGAAATTCACCGCAGCATAATATAGTGTTTCACGCTTCTGGCCTGACTTCATTCATCAAGGTGTCTATTGAATGGGCGAGTGGCCATGAGCAGGAAGAGAGGAAGTGGATAGAGTGCAACCAATGTGAAGAGGGCATGGAGGAGAGAGGCCCTCAGTGGGGAGGCCCTCCTAATTGGATGGGCCAAAGAGTTGAAATGAGGGCGTAGAGAAGTTTTCCACTCATCCATACCTACCTATCTTTGCAACAAATCGCACAGGGGGATGTGTGTTGTTGTGAGGTGGGAGTGAAAGACAGACAGTAACAAGTCATTTGAGGGAGAATTTAATTAAAAACTTCAATCAACTCCATCTTCGGTTCAAAATAACAGTTGCATTGAAGCTAATGTCATTTTTTTTTACTTTAGCTAACTTTTTTCCCCTCCCCTGATGAGATTGGTGTTCTGTAATTAAGATAAATTAGACTGATATGTGCAGGAGAGAAACAGACCATTCCCATCCTATTTGTTCATTTATTTAGCTATTATTTTGACTCCGGTCTGTGAATGGGACTAATGAGCTATTGAAATGCAGTTGAGGTGGGGCTGTGGGAGGCAGTCAGGATCTGGGAGGAAATGTGAAGGCAAACGTGTGCTTAAATAATGATGAATCACTGTAGCTGATAGAGCCATAAGATTGCATTTAGTGATGGTGGAGAGAAGAAATAACAGCCTCCTCTTTGGGGAATTGAAAAGGTATAAATAAATCATATTACAAGTGAAGGAGAGAAGACGTCAGCGCAGGCGACTGGCTGAGAAATTGAGAAAGAGAGGAGATGTGGGGTGATATAGAGATGGGCGGTGATAGGAATAGAGGAGAGAAAATGGGAGAGAATGAGAAGAAGTGACAGATGCACACTCTCTTGATTGAGTAGTTACATGGCTATACAGATAATGAAGAATACATGCAGACAGGCTGATTAACTGATTAATATTTCATCCACGTATGTACCTCATTTTCTATCACTGATAATGCCCATGCTATCTATATATACACACTATTCACTGCACATAGTTTCTGTAGCGTACCACTTCACTTGATACATAGTATCAATGCTATGTGCTCATTTTCAGAGCTGTCCACAGAAAATTGTTAGGTGTTAATTGAAGTGCGTAAATGTACTCCTAAAGAAAAGCTATTTAAGCAGTAGTTGTGCATCATTAACTTGTATTAAAAACATCTCGGAAATAAAATACTATGGAGTTCCCAGTCAGTTTACTTCCACAAGGACATTACGGGTATTTTCTTATTGCCAGTGCAATAATCACAGTGATTACCACTTTTCTAATACGACTACTAGACCAGCAGATCAACAATATCTACAACATGCTTTGTGGCTATACATAACTGAGTGGTATATTAAGCCTGAGCTCATTAAGAAAATAGAAATTAGCCCAAGCAGGGGTAGTATGACTGGATTTGTTGCTGTTTTTTGGTGTCACTTGAAAGAAAGATTGCTAACCTCACCCTAATGCAAATACAAATCTAACAGCCCTGCCAAACCCCACCTCTAACCCTAAACCTTACCCTGTTTTAATACTACACCTACCATGAATCTATCCCAACCCTAACCTTGATCAATCAAACTCTAATCTTAAACAGGCTTAAATCTCATTCCAATCCTAACCCTAAGTGAATTCTAAGTATAGTCCAATCCTAGCCCTAGACAAATGCTTACTCTATCCCTAGCCCAATCCTAAAATAATGATAAGCCCAATCCTAACCCCAACCCAAACCTAAAACTTATCCTAACCATATACAAATTTGAACCCTGTTCCAATCCTAACCATCGACAAATTTTAATACAAGCCCAACAATCCAGTTCTTACCCAGCCTTAATCCTTGGCCATTGCTAAACATGCCCTTACCTAGTTACCTTACCTAGTATTGGACTAGAAATTGTCTAGGGGTGGCTCAAGGGTTAAGGTGTTGGGTTACTGAATAGAAGGTTGGGGGTTCAAGCCCCAGCACCACCAAGCTGCCACTGTTGGGCCCTTAAGCAAGGCCCTTAACCCTCAACTGCTCAGTTGTATAAATGAGATAAATGTTATTCACTCTGGATAAGGGTGTCTGCCAAATGCCGTAAATGTAGACAAATCTATATTAGACCCCAACCCTGACCCTGCCCTAACTGTAACCCTAATAACATTTCATACTCTTTGCATTGTGCAGTTTTACACATTTCTAAGCATGTGACCTTGGGTATATTTGCAGTATATCCAAATGTGTTTTCGAGGCACGTGTTCAGGGCAGGGTTGAGTACCTGTGCATCAGCGTCATCAGAAGGAGCATTACATCTTGATGGTTTGGTAGGTAAAGTCACCAGTGCAGTTGCTTGCAGGAAGTACAGTATAGGTAATAATCAGAAATAAGAACTTCGTTTTTGAGATAATAATTGGAAAGGACAGTTTAAGGGTGGCGTTATAGCAAAAACACAAATGTGCATCGGTCATCGTTCGTGTAGTGCAGTGATTTACCTTCTTGTTACGTTCAAGAAATGCTGTACCTGCCTGTGCCAGATTTCTTAAGTAGGCTGCAGGAGGAAGAGACTAAAATAAGCTGAGATATGAGAAATGCAATGGGGGCGGAAATGAATTCCAAAAAAAAAAAGTCTGTGAGTGTCTGTGCACAGTGTAGTGTGTGTGTGTGTTTGTGTGTGTGTTTGTTTGTGTGAATGCAGCAGTCCACATGATGATGCTTTTTTCCTTTGGGTTTAAATATGATGTGGGCATGTGAAGACGTCAGCACCCATTCTGTTCCTCTGCTTCTCCTCCTTTCTTTTCTGCTCCTCCTCCCCATCGCTCTTTATCTCTCTTTTCCACTCCTTTACATCGTCTTATACTCTTTCACCACCTCTTTTATCTCATCCCCTTCTCTCTGTGTCATTTTTATGCCTTACACGCACTCTCCCTCTGTTCCTTTCTCGATCGATTTTGCTCCTTGACAGATAGACAGCAGTTGCTTTTAATCCTAATCCTGTTGTCTGTTTATACTGTGTCCTCCACATCATAGTCAATAAGATTTCAGTGCATTACTGTCAAGCAGATGCTGACAGTTCTGTGTGTTTGTGTGTCTGACGCTACCCACATGCAAGTGTGTTTTGTAGATACTGGTAGGTATTCATTAGTGTGTTTATATGATTGATTTGTAGCGCCTGTTAACTATTGGGTGTACCCAATTGAATTGACTAGTGTATATATACTCACAGTCCACTTTATTAGGAATGCCAGTATACCTGCTTATTTATGCAGTTATCCAGTCGACCAGTTATGTATGTGGCAGCAGCACAACTGCATATGCACAAATCATGTAGATATGGGTCAAGAGCTTCAGTTAATGTTCACATCAAACATCAGAAATGGGAAAATATTGGGTTCTATGTGGCTTCCACTGTGGCATTGATGTGTGTGTCAGATGGGCTGGTTTGAGTATTTCAGGAAGTCTAAAGTAACTCAAATTAGCACTCTTTACAACTCTGCTGAGCAGAAAAGCATCTCAAAAGGCACAACACATCAAACCTTGAGGTGGTTGAGCTAAAATAGCAGAAGCCCACATCATTTCTGTCAGTCAAGAACAAGAATCTGACACACAGACTCAGGCAAACCAGACAGAAAAAGCAGGTGATTTTCATCTTTCCAGTTTGGTTGAGTCTGTGCTCATGATAGCCTTAGATCCCTGTTCTTGGCTGACAGGAGTGGACCCTCATGCGATCTCCTGTTGTTGTAGCACATCCACCTGAAGGTTTGATGTTTCTTGCATGCCGACATGCTTCTCTGCTCAGCACGGTTGTAAAGAGTAATTATTTGAGTTACTATATCCTTCCTGACAGCTTGAACCAATCTGGTAATTTTCCTCTGACCTTTCTCATCAACAAGGTGTTTCGACCCACAGAACTGTCGCTCACCAAGCGATTTTTGCTTTTCACATCATTCTATTATCTAACTATAATAATGTATGACACCCCCGGGAGATTCTGAAATTCTCAGCCATTTCTGAAATACTCGAACCAGCCCATCTGCCACCAACGTCAGGTCAAATCAACATGAAATCAAGGGAACGTTTTACTCCATATAGACACCAGACAGAATTGTCACTGACAGACTGCTGAAATCTACTCTCTGGCCTAGAGAGGATTCTTCAAACCATTCTGTGTATTTTTCTTATAAGCATTGGTGGTGTTGTTTTTATTTGCATAAAAGTCCAAAAAAATAAATTTTAAGAGATTTATTCACAGCAATTCATTGGCTGCGGTGGTTAAAAAATGCAACCTTATATTGATGTTTTTTTTATTTATGTAAGACAGAAGGATCTTAGCCCTGCTAGCACATTTATATCAGGCATCACTGCAGGATACTGTATAACTGGAGCAGCAATGGAACGTTCATAGTGGTTTTGCTTCCAAAAGTCTATTCTAAACTCACAATCCGAGTCATGTTGCAGTTTGTGTTGTGTACATCTATGTCCTAGCTTAAAAATCTGTCCTAGCTCACATATCGTATTTGCACTAGAATTAACAGTAAACATTAATACCACTTATAAAACTTTAAATCTGATTTGTCATTTAGCTTTTATTTTAAAAAAAAACATAGTAGTTGAGCGAAGATAACTTTCCGAGTTTTTTTTGTTTTATTGTGCTCAACTGAAATGTTATCAGGCTATGCTCAAGTCACCAGGCTGAAGTGACACTAATCCGATTTTCTGCCTTAATGTGACACATATCAAATTATTTTGGGGGCTGTGTGGATGAAAAAATCAAACCTTTCTTCAAATTAGACCTACTGTCATGCAGGGTCCTAGATTGAAAATATATATCTGATATTTGGCCATTAGACATGAATGAGAAGAGTCAGTTTGGAAGTCATGTGACTTTTCCTCGGTAAAAGTGAATATCGGTGTCATGAACGTGGCAAAACAACAATTTAGACTAGCAACAGTGGTGACGGTATTAGGTGGAAGGATGAGGAAATAGTTATTTACTTGATATATGAGGAATCTATAAATTGGGCGACACGGTGGCTCGGTGGGTAGCACTGTCGCCTCACAGCAAGAAGGTCCTGGGTTCAATCCCCGGGTGGGGCAGTCTGGGTCCTTTCTGTTTGGAGTCTGCATGTCCTCCCCGTGTCCACGTGGGTTTACTCCGGGTACTCTGGTTTCCTCCCACAGTCCAAAGACAT
>JAOVVG010000054.1:8518498-8530061 GCA_028566375.1 Leptodoras nelsoni | reverse complement strand
GCTGGTCCAATTTAGCCATGAAACCTCCCATACTAAAATGACAGGTGTTTCAGTTTCATTGTCTAACCCCTGTACATTCCCATTATCTACCATTGCCCTAAAAGGGCTCTGCTATACAGAGAAAGGTTTTCTCTAAATACCACAAGGGTGGATCATTCATATTAATTCCTTATCAGGCTCAATGAATTTGAAATCACTTTCTTTAAGAAATTAAAGCATGTCAGCTGACCAATATGTTTCCTGTTGCCTTGGTATAAAGAGCCACATTATAATTATCTTTGTAATCAGTATCGGCATCTTTCGGTAGCCAAAGCAGAGAGTGTAAATAGGATTAAAATGTCGCCTATTATTAAATCCTGCAAACTTCCCCCGAAACATCCACCCATCTTCGTGTCTTTCCCCAGAAAACCATATCTGTAACTGTTGCTAATAGTTTTTTTTTTCCTGACATTTTCTCTCCTGCGGCACTTTTTGCCTTCTTAATCTTTCCTCTTTATGGTCCATGTTAAAATGTGAGGAAATGTTAGGCTGCCTGATGCAATGTATTCAAGAGACCTGGAGACGAGAGCTCACAGGCAATTGATATCTCTGCGAAAAAGCTTTTTAAAGGTCTCTCATTGATTTGCTCACATAAAAGGACAGAACGGTGGTGAGCAAGCCTTTAGATCTCATTTTTGGCTCTTGTCATTATTCTGCATAAATAATTAAAGAAATCCTGAGGACATGTATACTGTGAAATCTACAATACCTGCCATACGTGGTGATATTAATTACAATATGTCCTAATGAACTGTTCTGTTGTCAGAATTAATGAGCCAGAGGGTGTTTTGTTCCTTTTGCAATTGTCAGTGTTTCAGCTTGGTTCAGCGATTGATTTACGAGGGGACGGATAATCAATTGACTGATAAATCAATATGAAACCATCCTACTCATGAAGATTGATGCAACGCAAAAAGTACAATGTACTTATACACATTATAAGTATATAATGCAGCATTCAAATATAGTCCTAACTGAAAATTGCCCTAGCAGCTAGGAATTAATCATTACATGGGATTATTACATACAGTACATATCTAGTTATAATTCAGTGGATAGTGTGTATTAAGTGTTACTTGAGGGTATTGTTAGTAGTTGTGTAAGCTTAGTGTCAGCATAACCAGCTCAGCAGTTCGCCCTCACTTTAATAGCGTTGTTATTGCTGTCAGTGGTCCATAGCCGCTGGTATATATTTAGCTCTGGTAATTGCGGTGTTATTATCTGCTGTTGTCATTCCTGTTGTTTTTCTTACTGCTGTTCGAATGCTCAGACTCCACAGCAGCTCTCATTAACCACTGTACTTTCATCTTCATCTGCAAATGAACAGGAAAAGCCGTTGGATCATGGGTTGGATGTAATTCTGACCTCCCAGACCCTTCCATACACACTGACCCCTGATGTTCCACACAATGCATTCTGGGTGCTTGTACAGTGAAGGATTAAATTTATATATGTGGAGGCGTGGTGACTATTTGAGGACAATTAATGTGCACACACACTTTCTGACACACAAACATGCACACACTCTCTTGCTGAGTGCAAATTGTTCAGGGATGTGCGCCGACTGAAGGTGTTGGGGATGGAGGTGTGAAGACCAGCGATGTGATGATGATAAATGCTGGAGAAGGGGAGATGTGTGATGGTGGAGCGAGCTGTGAACAAAGACGCATGTAACAACATCTTACTTATTGCAGTTCTTATTATTGTGTGTTCATTCTTTATGTTCCTAACTATGGCTGTCTGGGGTGACTAGAATAAAAGGATCCAGTTTTAGAAATGGGCTGAGAGAAAAGCAGTGTTTAAAAAAAAAGCCTTGTGAAAGTACTTCTATCAGAGATCTGAGGAAAGACTTTTTCATATACAAGAGCACTCATCTTTTCATAAAGGTTATAACAGGTCTTCTATAAATCCATATCTCAAGTGATGAAATGACAACAGCTGGAGAAGCCATTTTCAGCAGAGGATTCTTACAGCATATACACATCCCTCTCAGGAATCACAGAGATTGACATGCTGTTTGTCTCTGTTTGTGTCTCCCTACATTTCTTTCCCTTATTCATTATGCAGTTGTTCCATTGATATGAGCTGCCGATTGCCTGCATAGACAGTGCCAGTAAATAGATAGACACAAGAAGGTGAGCCATATCATGCTGGTTCTACTTCCTCAAGCGGGGATGAAATAGGGCTTGCTGCTGAGCTGTTGTTCGAATAGGTTGGTAAATGATTTTGTCCTGTGGTAAAACTGGGGTTTAGTGCAGTCACCTTCTGGATTTAACTGGCTTCTGGGCTGTAGCCTAGACTAGCCATTTACCTCACCTCTCTCAGATTGCTCCGCTGTCAGGATAGTGACCGTCAGCCAGGGACGTAGATAGGGCAATGTTCCCATCAACAGCACTGACAAGTAACAACAAAGGATTTTGACATATTATTCACATCAATCCAGCCAAAGGAATGCACTGACTTTTGATATGATTTTGATATGGTATCACCATAGACAATATTCTGATGAAATAACAACATTCTGTCAAGTATCTGTTGTTATGCTAAAACATAGAGATGCCATGGTAGCTTGCTTTAATCATTCACAGTAAAACAATGTGTCAAGTTTTGGGGGAAAAAAAGGAAAATCGGACCTGTCCGAGTTTAATACACACCCAGTCTAGACCTCAATTATAAGCTTAATATCCATTATTTAAAATAGGTCTGTTTCATGAACATGACAGGATTTACTGTTATAGGAAAATACCATCTTGACATAGACGGATATCCCATAACAGCAAGCCCTGTTAGTGTGCTATTCCTTATACACCACAATGATTTGACAAAGATTAAAAATTTTAATTAATTTCTGAACAATGCATTGTGCTGTTTAATCATTTATAGATACATTTAACGTTATGGAACGTCTGAATAAGAAATGAATTCTTGTGATCATGATGATGCTCTTGGAAGCCGTGAACTTCACTAGAATAAACTGCCACAGTTTTGCACTTAATCAGTTTAATCTCCATCAGCGAGCAGTTTATATCTCCAACAGTGTGGACTGATTTTTAATCAGTTTACCAGTTAATGTTACATTGTTAATGTTTTGTTTGTTTGTTTGTTTTTCTTAACTATATAGCACTTAGTAATAGAAGGTATTATTTGTTACTGCACTGTCCAGTGTCACCCAAATGAGGATGGGTTCCCTGTTGAGTCTGGTTCCTCTCAAGGTTTCTTCCTCTTATCATTTGAGGGAGTTTTTCCTTGCAACCATTGCCACTGACTTGCTCATTAGGGATAGCTGTTGGGGACAAGGCCTATAGGCCATGTCCTGATTTTTTGTCTTTGTAAAGCTACTTTGAGGCAATGTCCATTGTTAAAAGCGCTTTAGAAATAAAATTTAATTGAATTGAATTATCATTTAAATCATAGTAGCGTTATCACCAGCCTCTATTTTATTCTCTCTCTATTGATGTTAATAAGACAAAAATAACATGCAGTTACAGAGAAACTCTCCTATGGTGGAAACCTTAATGACTGCACAAAAAATATTTTTAAAACAGTTTTTCAACAGAGTTTTTTTCTTGTATTTCAAATTGACAGTAAATAATATTGAAACTGCAAAAACTGTAAAAAATCTGTGATTTGTCGTGTGATTTAACAAAAGAAAATCTGTATAAATGGAATACATTAGGGTGACACGGTGGCTCGGTGGGTAGCACCGTCGCCTTACAGCAAGAAGGTCCCGGATTCGATCCCCGGGTGGGGAAGTCTGGGTCCTTTCTGTGTGGAGTCTGCATGTCCTCCCTGTGTCCATGTGGGTTTTCTCTGGGTTCTCCGGTTTCTTCCCACAGTCCAAAGACATGAACGTTAAGTTGATTGGTGTCTCTAAAGTGGCCCGTGTGTGTAAGTGTGTGTGCCCTATGATGGATTGGCGCCCTGTCTGGGGTTGTTCCTGCCTTGCGCTCTATGCTGCCGGCTAGCCACCGGCTCTCCCGTGATCCTGAAAAGGAATAAGCGGTCAAGAAAATGAATGAATGAATGAATGGAATACATTAAATATCAGTTTCTACAAAAAGTTTATAAAAAATACAGCATAAAAATACTGTATTTTTAATTGAAAAATGTAGCAGCGTTTTTCAGTAATTTAGATGGCGTGAGTGCAGCTAACCTACCTCTAAAAAAATTAAATGCTTTTATTTATTAATGCATTTGAATAAAAAAATGTATTTGACTTTTTTTCCACAACATTTACTAAATGAACTCTGACAGTTCATCTAAACTTGGGCTTTTGTAATATACACTTATACAAATGGTCTTAGATTTAAAGTAATTCTAAGAACTAAAGTAACAGCTAAGAAATGGTGTAAGCAGGTAAGGGTATAGGCTTGTGTGTAGGCTCGTAGTTGGTTCGAACGTTAATTGAAAATGTTTTGAGCAGCAGATGAGAGCACTACTTACTGTTTTCACCTTGACATTTTTTATTTGCAGCTTATGTTACAGATAATTACTGTTTTTTACAGACACATTCTGGTGCCCCCTGCTGCCAGAAAAATACTGGGGTTTTTTTTACAACAATTTTTTTTTGTTAAATAACAAAGCACAAAGAAAAAAATCCATTCATTAGGGTATGTCTAACAAGCCCCTGTGAATTACCGTGCTGTTACCATGGAAATAATAACATATTAGGACAAGCACATTGGTGTAAACCTATCATTTATGTTGCAGCTGGAACTCTTTACAAAGCTGCTGTTATAAAGAATAAATAAACACCTTCTGATTTAAGAATTCATCTGTGCTCTAATATAATGTAATTTAACATCATAGTACTACATTTGGTGAAATTATATGGTCAGTAATTCAGAAATGCCAGGAGAGTTGGGAACAGATGTGGCTATTACAACTGACCAAGGTACATGTGCAAACAGAACTGGAGCACCGTTTGCATTTACATTTTATATTTCTGCCACCCCCAGACTTAATGGTGAGATATTATTTAAACAGCATTCTGGCTTTACTATAGTTGCCATATTGACCCTTCAGCCATTTGTCTCTACTAGCAGGGGATATTGACTAAGAGGCTTTTGTGTCATAAACCCTGTGTGTCAATGAATCCCAAATAAAAAACTCCTATTAAATATGGGCCAGCGCCAGTCTGCTAGGCAAATCATGCTACATACCACTATAGGAGATTGAAAAGCCTCCACAACCAGCCTCCTTAAAACTGATTTATAGTATATGACAATAAAATTAGTCTTACTGTAGAATGTAATTTACTATTCAACCTTTAATATCGGCTAAAAATCACATTATAAGGGAAAGAATAATTAGAGCTGTCCGTTTCTTATTTGCATCCTCTTCATTACTTTACTTTAACTTTTGAATCCCATATAATGCAAATTTGTCTGTATAAATGAAAAAAGGTCATCATGCTTGTATGTCTCTATTAACAATTCATACCCTTTTAAAGAAAAGCTTGTTGTAGGAAAAGACGTCAATATGCATAATTAATATTCTGAGGAAATGAAGAAACTGATCAATCAAACATCAGGAAAGGACATGAGACATCCCCCTTTCAAAACTATTGCTCAAGTTCATAGCAAACCTGTTCTGTGGTGGACAGTCTACAAACAGATGACTGGATGTTTTAATAATAAGAATGTATTTAAAGAAGTCTATGAGGAATAACGAATACATTAAATAAGAATTTGCAGCTATACTGATTTGACAGATCCTGTCATATAGCATCTGCAGCATACACCAAAGTTCAGTCTATTAACGGTGACACGATCGGCTTGGCTTTTTTTAAACGCGTGATTAACTTTTCTGTAACCCGCCCCTACCAGGAGCTATTGACAAACAACTGGTGTGTCGTATTTTTTAAGGAACATGCCAAGAAGGGGAAGAGCTTACATTAATTTCATGTCATGCTGACTGCTGGATGTATGCTGAAAAAAACAAGGCTAAAAAAAAAAAGAACAACAGCTTGTCTCCCCGTAGAGACACCCGTCCACAACATTGTAACCACTCCTTGTTCCATGTCCTCAGGGCAAAACTGTTGCCTGTAGCATTCAAATATAAAAGAGGCAGAGAGAGAGAGGGAGAGAGAGATAGACACAAACAGAAAGATTTTTTTTTGGATTTATGGATTTTAATTGAATTTGATTAGCAGGTAATTGCAAAATAAGTGTGTCTTACATTTTTTGTGCCTCTGCAGGTTCATCATTCGGCCACTAGCAAAAAAAAAAAGAAAGAAAGAAAGAGGTAAAGGAAAAAAAGCTATTTATGAATAAAAACATTGTCAGGATGACAGGACGTAGTCCCAGCTCAGGGAAAAGGGGGGCACGGAAAAGTTAGTGTTATGTAACAAATGGCGTTTGATGTCATCTTCAGCTGTCACTCACTTTTGGTTATTTGCACTTCACCAAACATAGCTGTTTGATGAAGAGCCTATTTCTAGAGTAATGGCTTCATTGCCATGAATGACACATGGGCTGAAGAATTGGATTTCCTTGTGAGTGTGTAGTGTGGTTATGGTTGTGATGTGGTCTGGTGTAGAGAGGAATCTGATTTAGCAAGAAGTGGTGAGATGAGAAATAGGAGACTGAAGAAAATCACATGAGTAAACATCCAGATGGAGCACAGATAAAGCACTCGGGGTGGCTGAGCCACGCTTGGCATCAGGGCGGGACGCTGTAATCTTGCGAATGAAATTAACATGCCGACGTTGCTTGCTTTCCACCTGCATGTCCGGGAGAGCATGACTGCAAAACTGTGTTATGAGTATGTGTCCACCATGCCTGAACGCTGGCCTGCTGGTGTGACTCTGTGGGCAGCTTCCTGCACTGTGTCATACTCAGGCTGAGTCAGCTCAATGAAAAGGAGATGGAAGTCAGCCAGGTTCAGATCCACGCTTCATCCCTCAGCCCTCGCTACCTTCAGCACAGCACAGAGACGCTGCTGATACCCTTCAGCATTTCCCACTTGAGAATATTCTTGATAATCCTGTTGTAAATTAGCCCGTATACTGACCTAATTGTGTTGTAAATTCAAAAATTCATGGTAATTTGGTTCAGTCCTGTTGTGAATTGGCCATTAAAAAGATAGCCTGTCTCATTAAAATGCTTGACACGAAGGAGGAGGCGCTGAGCGCACTAAATCTGAATCTGAGCAGTGTATTATCTGTCTTCTGCTGGTAGAGGAATTACAGATTCACGCTCATTTGTAAAAGTCGAACACTGAGTTCAAGGTAAGTGGTCAAAATAACCCCGAAGCTATAACGTTATTTAAATAACAAAGTGTGTGTACAGTAATGGGTCTTAGAGTGTGATATGGTAACGACTGTGCAGAATGTGTAGCCGGTTTATTTCTGATCCTTGGCTCTCATTTATGACCAGATGGTTCTGACCTCTATCTCAGAGGTGAGTGTGTGCATGTTGTTAATAACTGGTTAGTATTCATGAAAGACAAAAGGTAAGTCGTTCTGCATCATATGTACTGTACTCATTAATGGAAGATAGTCTTTGGACACGTGACAGTAAGTCATATACTGCTGACGGATAGACAACATGGACCTAAAGAAATACAGGTACACGTTCAGTATGTTAAATATGTCTTCATTCTGCCTATATTTTAGCCTTTTTTTTTTTCAGTTACTGTCTGTTTCTCATTTGTTCCTTTTCACAATTTGTCCCCTGTAACCCGTCCAACAATGAAAAACAGACCACCACAGGCCAGATATTATATTTGCAGAAGTGAAATAATTGAGGGTGTGGCATTGGTACCAGATGCAGTGTTGTTGGGGTTTTGAAACATCGCTCATTTAAAAAAATATATATATTCTTTAACAACTAGCAATCAAGCCAAACAGTACTACTGAGCTAATTATACTGCGCTCAAGGTGGCTTCAAGGTAAACTGATGTGTTGAGGATAATGCCTCACTCAAGTACCTGTCTTTGGTGGGAATAGTGGAGGAATGATAAATTGTGCATAGCATCAGGTGGGTTAGAATCTGTACATATATACATCTACAGCCATCTACAGTATATGCTATGTTTATATAGCAGGAGATCATAAGTTTGAGTTCAAGAGAGCACAATTGGCCATGCTTTCTTGGTGTGTAGACTGGCATTCAGCTCTGACCTGTCGATCACTAGCCAGTCCTGAGCATTTGTGAGGTCATGTATGTGTCAGAGGGAAGATAATTCTCTCCGTCAAGTCTTTTCTACTGTCGTATGAGTCACTGCATTCAATAAAGTACCGCAATCTTCCCCTTCTTCCCCAATCCCCTGTCTTTTCCAGTGAGAGAGGAGTATGTAGCGACCTTCAAAGGATCAGAGTTCTTCTGTTACGACCTCTCTCCGAACCCGATCCAGAGCAGCAGCGATGAGATCACGCTCTCCTTCAAGACCCTGCAGCGCAATGGCTTGATGCTCCACACAGGCAAATCGGCTGACTACGTCAACCTGGCGCTGAAGAACGGCGCCGTCTCACTGGTCATCAACCTGGGCTCTGGGGCCTTCGAGGCCCTGGTTGAGCCCGTCAATGGGAAATTTAATGACAATGCCTGGCATGATGTGAAGGTTACCAGGAACCTCCGTCAGGTAACCGCGCACGAAAGGCGGTGGTCAAGATTGGATAAAATTCTATTTATCATAAAAGCTCTAAATAAGAATCACCTTTGCTATACCTTTATCAGTAGATGCATTGATAAGTATTTGTGGCATTAAGTTCCATTACAAATAAACGTCATAAATCTGCAATGGCTGCTTGGCCAGGAGTTGAAATGTTAATATCTATAAATATCTATAAACTCAGATTAATGATGTTAATGCAGGAGTAAAACAGCAGGCAGGATTAGAGATGCCATGGATTATTGTATCTAGAATGTATCTGTAGTGAAGTCCTTTAAGATATAGGCAAGTGGATGTGTCAAATTAAGAAAAGAATCTTAGACTTGTGCACTACATTACATTTGTATGTTAGAGCACGATGTACAAAAAGAAAAAGCACAAAAAAAGATATCAGTACTTCCAAGAGCAGCACATCATCACATTAGATCAAACAGCAAGACAAGATTTAAGGACCTGTCTAGTCTTTGGAGTCTGAAGATTTAGAAAGATATACAATATGATAATGACATGCAGAATGGCAGTGAATGTTGGAATCCAGTTGACAGATAATAGCAGTGTTAAGGCTTTGAGCTGGAGCCGTGCGTAAAACAGCTTAAGAATGTATGTTAGACCGGCTGAATTCCTGATAAAACAGCACTGGGAGCACTTTGGTGCAAAACTCTGGTCTGCTTCTCCTCTCTTTCTCTTCCTTTGCCGTTTTTTAAATGTTACTAACCTGCTTTTTGGGTAAAAGAAACTAACCTCTCATCCATGGAATGTGTCATTTACTAACCAATTACCTCTTACTAACGTGCAACGCTGATGTACTAACCTTGGCAACAGACCATCTTTTTTGACTGAGGAATGGTGTTCTGTTTTTTAATTTCCTTTCTCCCCCCTTTTCCACAAAGCACTCAGGCATTGGACACGCTATGGTAAACAAACTACATTGTTCGGTAGATATCATTCTAATTGTTTCTTAGTTTGGGTTTGCCGTGTGTCTATTTTCCTTTCTTTGAACCGTAGACATCAATACGTAACAAAAAAAAATATGGGGGAAACTGCGGTTGGTAATCTTTTATGCTTACTTCCCCCTCCTTGCCCAAGTCCCCTTTTACTTTATCGTCTATTTGATTTATCCCATTTGTTTTTTGTCCCGTCCATGTTTTAGAGTTACATTACTCCCTTACTGTTTTGTTCTTTTATGTGAAATGTTGCTCACCGGCTGGTCTCAGTTAGCTGGCTCCGTGTGTGTCTCATTGGTCCAGCAGCACCGTGGGCCTTCACTCTGCATGGCGTTGGTATTCGTCACCCCTTTCACTAACATCTCTGCAGTGCATCAGGCCATTTGAGACTGACGGGGGTGACAGCTTAGTATTTTTTCCTTTATTTTATCTTGCTTTTGCATTCAAATTCTAAGTGAGCAAGCTGCATGCATACACAAACACACACATTACATACTCTCCTGTGACTGGTCTCATTAGCTGTACTCACTGTTTGTGGTCCTCTCTCTCTCTTCCTCTCTCTCTCTCTCTTTCTATCTCTCTTTCCCTTGCTCTCCTTTTATTCCTGTCCAGTTTTAATCCCAGAAAATAATTGTTCTTTTTCTTTTGTTGTATGCATGCAGGGAGGGAGAGATCATGAAGCCTGCTTCCCATTCAGTCAGAGCTGTGTAAAATGTGTGCAGCTCTAATTGCCTGTGCTTTCATTCCTAACACCTGTGGCATGCCGTGTCCTTTGTTTTTACATACATAAAGACATGAAAAGCAGTCGACATGCACTGTATATAAGCAATACTAACTTTTAGCACACACATGCTACTAACACCATTTTTGTGTCTGCTGATTTACCTTTGTTTTCCAGTACTGGCAATACTAACACCGAGTGTGGGCCTCTGTGCCGCTCACTCTCTCAACTAACCTAACTCACAAAACTAACCTAACTTGATCTAACCCATACTGTGGGTCTGGCAGACTAGAACTGAACACCAAAATGGACGTAATCTAAAGACAAACAAGTGTAATATCTCTTTGCTGAAACAGACATGAAAATGGGTTTATTGTAAGTCAACAGCTAAACATTGAGCAAAGTATCAAAAGCAAAAACAAACAAACAACTAATTATCCAAATCCTGACGAGGGGGAATAAAGCCCTATATCAGCATTCAAGTTATGTGTGAGTATAGCGTGTCCTTTCCCTGTGCTTTGTTGTCTAGGTTACAATATCCGTGGATGGGATTCTCACCACCACTGGATATACACAGGAGGACTACACCATGCTAGGCTCTGATGACTTTTTCTATGTGGGGGGCAGCCCCAGCACTGCCGATCTGCCCGGATCTCCTGTTAGCAACAACTTTATGGGCTGCCTCAAGGAGGTAACCGCAATTGGCACACACACTCACACACACACAGACTTTGTCTTGCTATACTTGTCAAGACCTTACATTGACATACTTATTAATGCAGCTAATTAATGTTATGCCTAACCCTAGTCTTAACTCTAACCTTAACCTCAGTAATGAAGAGCTTTTTGGTTCATTTATTTATTTATTTATTTTTGTTGTTAAAACTTCAACAAAAACTCAATTTCCTTATGGGGACCAGCAAAATGTCTCCACAGTGACAAAATATCAGATACTCCTATCCTTGTGGGGACATTTAGGTCCCCATAAAGGTGTTAAAACATGGTCACACACACACACACACACTTTAATCTGTCATATGTTCTGCAGTATTACAAGAATTAAATATTGTAATCAGATACCATATCAGCCTTGCTTGTATTACAAGTCGCGCTGGTTGGTGGACTATCTTCAGTCCAGCAGTGACACTGAGGTGTTTAAAAACCCTAGCAGCACTGCAGTGTCTGATCCACTCACACCAGTACAACACACACTAACACACCACCACCACATCAGTGTCACTGC
>JAOVVG010000054.1:8485250-8497285 GCA_028566375.1 Leptodoras nelsoni | reverse complement strand
GCCCTACACCATACTAATAAATTATTGTGCTCTAAAATGACAGGTGTTTCAGTTTCATTGTCTAACCCCTGTATATTGGTATATAAGTGAGGCACTGTTTGTAGGCACTGTTTCCGATCAATCAGTTATTATATATCTGCAAAACATTGGACATTGAAAATAAAGTACAAATCACCCAGAAATTGCGCAGGACCTTTAAAAGTCCAATAATTGAAGCAAGCAAATAATGTCTATTTATTATATTTTTTTTATCTGAGATGTGTATCACTTTTGTTGTATAGCACATCAGTTTCATTGATCACACTGATAAGATGTCAGAGAGCCAGTAACAGAATCCTCGTCTATTTCCGTCAGCTGTGTACCTGCTGACTGCGATATTGGCAATTTAATAACGCTAATTCACAAGTCCACTCTTGTTGTCTGCTTGTCATGCTTGTAGTTGAATGCCTGCTATTGTGTTGCGTGTGAGAAATTTCTAGATGGCGGCTCATTCGTTGGACAGCAGGATCTACGCATGTGCATAGCTGAGTTATGTATGATGCCTCAGTGCCAATCTTCCTGTTTATCGTGACTGTTGAACATACATTTCCGTAATCCCTGGAGTGAGCAGAGCTTCTGAGTGCTGCAGCATGCTGGTGGATTGTGCTGGGCTTAGCAGGGAAGAACATGACATGGGCATGTGATTGCTGACTCCCACCCTGCACACACTTCACCCAAACTGTGTGTCTCCCACCTTTACAGCTATGCCAAGTGTCATGACAACCTTTTGGCTTGCTCAAACACATTATAGGCATGTAAGGTGTTTGTGTATATGAGTATGTGAGAGTGAGAAAAATGAGGAGGGAGGTACAGGAAGTGTGTTTTCATACATTAGGTGTTAGGTTGTTAGGATGCTTTCAGAGGAGGAGTCTTGGACACAAGCGAGCGGTTAATGAAAGTAGGAACAGATGGAGGTACAGATGGAGAGAGTGATCTGATGCATGTACACTCCTTTCTACCTGCAGTCCAAAATATCTGACTGGGTTAGGAAGTAGGACATTGCCTTTTTCAGAGACTTTACACACACACCCATTATATATTAGAAATGGGCCTTCCCCATTATGTTGCTACACATTTGGAAGCACACAATGTCTAGAATGCCTTTGAATGCTGTTACATTACAGTTTCCTTTCTATGGAACTATAAGGGGCGTAGCCCAAGCGTGATTCAGCATTACAGAGTTTGTCAATTTGGAGTGGAAGAGCTGGAGCATCCTTTACAGAGCTCTGACCTCAACCCCACTGAACATCCCTGATGAACTGGAACTCTGACTGCACCCCAGGCCTCCACACCCGGCATCAGTGCCTGACCTCACAAATGTGTGTGGCTGAATGGGCAAATCCAATAGAAAGCTTTTCCAGAAAAGTGGAGCTTATTATAACAGGGGAAATAGTGACTAAATCTGGACTGGGATGTGGAATGGCAAGCACATATGGGTCTGATGGTCAGGGATTTTATTTTGGATTTTCCTTTATTTTGTTTTGTTTTTTAAAATCCAAATGATATAAGTCCAACATTGATGAAAAGACTCGCCTTTAATTATTGTTATTCCTTACAATTCTTCTTCTTCCACGTCGTCTTCTTCTTCTTCTTAATATTATTATTATTATTATTATTATTAAAACTTCAAATTCAACCCATTCAAATTAAGAGTACAGAAAACTGTTGATTTTGCAAAACTCACATTGACATTGACAATATCTCTGTCAGTTTGAGTGCCAGCTGCTGTATGTTCATGTCCTATACATAGCAGATCTGTCAGCAGCTCTGATTTAAACATACAGCACAACTGCACACTGTAGGCCCCTTTTTCTCACTCATGATACTTCTTATTACTTTCTTCTCTCTCTCTTTTTTTCTTTCCTCTACTTTCTTTTACTTACACCCTATATCTCTATCATTTTCTCGTTTCCTTTCTACACTGAAGTACCAGAAAAACTGGTATACCAGGATCTTGGAGGGAACGTTGCACAGTCCTCACACTGGTGTTTGTTGAGGCCCCAGCATTGAATTACGATATTACCTGAGGCACTGTTCACCTAGCGCACAAAACGATTCTTGCCAGCCGAAGCTGGTCACACTCACCCAGAGACTTTTTACAGTCACAGTGCTGTCGTAAGTTTGAGGTTTCGCCGGAATTCTTGTATCACGGTACCCCCTTGAAAGGCTCATACATGAAAATACAAACTTTGCTTCTATCTCTGAAATGCTATGAGCCATCTCATGAACTTCAAACATTGAACCACATTGAAAATCGCAAAATTCACGGCGGAAATAGCTCTAGAAACTTCCATAGATGTCAATCGCTGTATATACACACTGGTGGATGCAGCCAATGACGTGCTATGGTGCCATTGCTATGTATTATGCATAGGCTCCAGTTTTTCTGATACTCTAGTATATTTGCTTGTATCTTCTTTCTTTCTTTCTTTCTTTCTTTCTTTCTTTCTCTTCTTCCTGAATTTCTACATTTCTTAATTATACTTCTCAGCACATTAGATTTTTTGGTTTAGTTTTAAATCTCCGATGTCCCCAATCCCCAGATCCCACCTTCCTCACCAACTACACCTCAGCCCCCCAATCACCAGCCCCCGCCTTTGCTTTTTGGTTTCCGTGCTCAGTTTTCCAAGCATGCCATCTTATTTGCGACCTCTGCAGCTCTCTTCATAGTGCAGACTGCTGCTGCTCCATCATGCCCTGATTGGATATAATGTGTTGCTTGTCAGGCAGCTCAGGAGCTGCAGCACTAGGTTCTCCTGTCGCATGAATACACATCACTGCAGGAGGGCAGGAATGAAGGTCTTTTCGAGCCACTGGCTATCCTGCTCCTTTCATTATCCCCTCTCCTGGAGTGAGACTACTCGTCTAAAGATGAGGCAATGGCTCGTTTGTCAAGCTGTCAGTGTGCTGGGGCTGTCTCTCCTACAGCGACTGATGGTATGGAGGAATAAAGAATGGGTTGGAGAGGGTTAAAGGTCGCAGCAGGGACTCTGCTCAAGGGAGATGGGCTTTCACTGTCCTCTGACTCCCTCTATCATGGAATCTCAAGTGTGCCAGGGAATAAAAGGTAAAAAAAACATCCAGGATTTATGATAAAGAATAATGTGAATGTACTGCATCTGGCTCCATCTGACTGTAGGTCACAGTCTTGTAAATAAACAGTCTAAAACTTGCAGGTTCGTCCGTGGGCATGTGCATAAATTGTAGTGTAGCTTGGAATTCAACTGTTAGGATTTTGGCTGAGAATAATAATGACATTAAATGATTTTTACCTTATCTATATTTAATTTATTCCTAAATATATTCCTACTTTTACACGTACATTCATTTCAAGTCATTCCTAGCAAGCTAACTAACTCTAGATTATATAGTGTAATATTATCCATTCTTAAGACAAACTGCATCCAAATTCTCTGGAAAAAAATTTGCCATGTCTTTAAGTATTATATCAAGTCTCTTCCTTCACACTTCTATAATTACCTTCCTACATTTTGGATCTTCTTCCCTACAGTGTGAAGGGCTGCTTCAAAAGCTTTATCTGTATCACAAAAAAAAGTTTTATTTATGTCCAATCTTTATCAGACTGAGCACAAAATCATTGACTTTGCTTAGATTAAAATTACTATTAAGATTCAGGTTTATTTTTGAATTGAATATTGAGCAAAACTATGACTTTATATTAGATATTTTAGATATTAGATATTATATCTAATATCTAAAAAATTAGATATTAAGGTAAGGTAAGGTAAGATAATATATAATATTTTTGAAAAATTATATTATCTTACCTTAATATCTAATTTTTTCCACTTGATAACTTATTTAAGTTTAATAACTGATTTATTATTATTATTATTTTTATTTTTTCCCCCGATTTTCTGCCATTGCATGCTTCCGCCGATACGCAAACCGCCGCCTCTTTTTGAGCTGCTGCTCATGCAACTTTCGGCGTAACGATGTAGCACACTCGGAGGAAAGCGCTCCTGCCCACCTTTTGTATGCATGAGCTCACAGAGGCCCGTGACTGGACAGTGTCACGCTGATTGACATGGGGGAGAACGTATGCTGCCCCTCCCTCCCTGAGAGCATGGCCAATCTTGCTCTCTGAGCTCCCGGCTACGGGCAGCTATAGCATCACCCGGATTCGAACTCGCGATCTCCGGATGATAGGGCGAACGCGTTGTCATTGCGCCACTCCGGATAACTGATTATTTTAAACAATCTATTCACATGCTATCTATAATGCTACCCAAAATCTACAAATAAGAATAATTTATTGAGATATTATCTTCTTTTTCTTATTGCGTATGCTTTATCCTAGTTATAGGTAAGCCAGATGTCGCTTTAGTAGGATTCACTTGAGACCTGGAAATCTGCTGATTGGCTATTCACTTACATGGTATTAGGTATGGTCAATGTTCTGACTCCTAACACAGAATGTAATAGTCACAGGCTCACTCTGTCTGTTTTTATTGAACTTATTAATACAATAGCACATGAGCCTGGAGAAAAAAAAAGAAAAAAAAGAGAACTGAGTAAATCAGATAACTCAGACCAAGAAAATCCAAAATGACCTTCTCCTATAAGCAAGGGCTTGTCAAACAAGTCAATATGTAGTAAGAGCATGGGCTGAAAAGGCTTGTACAACATCACTGTAGCCTCAGGTGAGGACTCGTGCAAACGCACACAGCCAGCCGCGTGCACACACAGGTACGTAGGTGCTTCTCCTCAGGGGCAGAGTGCTCTCTTTTTCCTCATTAGTATGCACACTGCCATGCTTGTTCTTCTGTTTTCTGCTTGTTTTCCTCTGGCTCAGCCGCCCCACCCCCCCTACTCACTCTCTCACTCACTCCTATGCTCTCAGGCTTTGCTACATGCTAATGGAAACAGGAGATGGTGAAAAGAGACAGTCAGTGGAAATTACAGTAGCTCGTGTGCATGTAAAAAGGGAGAGCAGTCTAATGGGTGCTTGCCTGAAAATGTGACAGTCTCTGGAACTTTTTCCATAATGGGTTTCTTGCCAAGTGCTAAGAAATTTACCTGGCCAAGGACAGAAGACATGTGAAACATGTTTTGATTTCATTAGATTTGTGGACTGTAAAGATTGTTGTTTTTGTAATTAACACCATGCAGGAATTTTCTCTCTAGGTGTTATGCATCCGGGTGTATTTTCTCATCATTCGTCTGGTAAAATGGCTGCCATTCTGAGTGCTCTGCTATCTTCTATAAGAAACGCAGTGGTTAGGATCTGGCCGCTTAATTGAATTGGCCAATAAAGTGATTGCTGCACGTATAAACAGATTAGAGGAATAGAGACGGGCTATGGCTGTAAACTGCAGCTCTAAAGCCGTGCCCTGCCACCCAGCAGCACGAATACATTACCAGTGATTGAGTTAATAAATTATGCTTCGTATGGAAATGAACTAATGAAGCCCAGGCTGTAAGGTCATTATTTATGCACTGCATGTCCTGGGTTTCTGTGTGCAGTGATGGTGAGCGCTGTAGTGCACTTGTCTGGTGCTACAGACAACTGTAGTGTCCAGTTGTAAAAGGCTGTAGTAACATGCCACTCATCTGTCTCTATGAACCTTGGTGTTTATGATTCGCAGCACAGTCCTGGCTTCATGGCATTCATACTGCTGTCAGCTTTACCTCCCCTTCTCAATGCTTTATAGCATCATCTAATTTTTCTCTCTCCCTTTCTCTCTCAGATGCCACTGTCCTCAGTTATGATGGCAGTAAGTTTATGAAGATCAAGCTGCCGGTGGTGATGCACACCGAGGCTGAGGATGTGTCACTGCGCTTTCGTTCCCAGCGAGCTTTCGGTGTTCTCATGGCCACAACTTCTCGCAACTCTGCAGACACACTCCGCCTGGAGCTGGACGGAGGGCGGGTCCGACTCACGGTCAATCTAGGTATCTCACCCAATCAGAGCGTTTGCCTCTACACCTCTACGTATACACACACCTTACACTATCTCTTAATGTTTATAGTCACTTGGATAGCTGCAAGAAGTAAAAGCATTACTTCACATTTTACCATGTTTCACAATTCACAAATGAAACATACAGAAAGATATAGTTCTATCATCTAATTTTGCAACATTATCAACCTCATTCACACACTCCTGAGCATACACTAGGCACTGCATATGCTTTTATCGTCTCTGTGTGCTGAAGAGAGAATGGGACGGTGTACATCCTTCAAAGGCCAGGTTCTGCGGCCCTGCGCACACTCCCAGACGAGCGTGCTGTAGCCCCTCCCACCACGGAGTGCACTTTTAGTTTTACGATACTTTCACGTCCTTCCTGACTATTATGGCCAGTCATGTAAAGCTTCAATTATGTTTGTCTGTGTCTGGATTTTGCTATTTGAACCCAAGTGGAACCCAATAATCTGCTAATCCGCAGTAACCAGGTGTGAAATCCACGCGTTCAGTCATGTAGATCAGTAGTGCAATCCGCCGACGACAGTGGTAGAAAATTAAGAGTCATCGTACAATGTCTAAGAGACACCAGGCACATCTAATACCCGAAAGATTTAAAGACTTAAAAAAGATTTAATAAAAAGATATTATATTATATTATATAATATTATATTATATTATATTATATTATATACAAGTAAACAGTAACAATTTCTGACAGTCCAGTGCTCATATCATTATCCATAATAATTTATAACTTATAGTGCCTGACATAGTCTAACAACAGCATGTAATTAGTTATATTTATGTGCATAACATTATATATATTTATAATTTATATGATTATATATTTGATTTTATATATTTGAATATGATTATATTTTTGTATAATTATAAATTATATTTATAATTGTAATTATATATTTATAATGATTTATAAATAAATAATTATAAAGAGTTCCTAATAATTATTTACAAAATCAAAGAATAATGCATTATTCTTTGATTTTGTAAATAATGATGCCAAATCTTTATATCTCCCAGTCAGTCAGATGTGCCATATGTTCTATAACGCATTATAATGCAGTATCAGTAGTGCATGAATAGAAAGGTGTATGACAAATGGATGCATAGATAGATTTGAATATTTAGGTTAAAAATGTAAAACCACACGAATGTTCACACGAATCATCAAATGATTCCTAAAATCCTGATCTCATGCTTCATCACAAGCTTTTCCCATCAATGTGTATAGTAGCCCCAGATGGCAGACTCGTGTATGACAGAAAAAAATTTTCCCAGACCAAGAACTATGTCTTCAATAATGTCACTCGGTGCCATCAGACTTCATGAAAAACACAATGACATTCAGCTTGTCCATTTTGAAATAGCATGTCTGGGCTCGCTCTTAATCCACAAGCTTCTTCAGCCTTCACCTTTTGCCCCCTCCCCCACCTCACACACTTAGACACAGACAAACACATCCAAATCACCTTGTACCCCAGAGGCGATTGCACTCCCTGTTCGGACGGGCATACGTTGCTCTCTGGCTGTTTGCGACCACATTTTTGCTGTGGTTGACGACACACAAATGGGCTACAGCCTCATGGGAGGGAAAGGAGCTGGATTTGTGATTTGCTCTGAATTCATCACAGTCCTCCACTCTATCAGGACACGCTTGCCTTCGTAGCTGGTGCACAGGAAAAAATATCGATCCAGCTATGCATAGGTAGACTTTTAGATAAAAGAAGCTTCTGCATTGCAGCAGAGACAAAAAAAAAAGATTTATTGTTTATTACAGTAGCCACAGAACAGGCCGCCATATTGCTTCAGCACTAATCGGAGCTTCAGATGTCTTCCTTGCATTGTTTGTAGTTAAAGGAATTTTGAATGGTGTTTAAATAATCTGCACAGCAGTGGCATCTGTGCTACAAAGGAGAATTGCTATGCAATGTAGGATTGATTTATGAGTGCAGTTTGTTTCTCATGTAAGTCTTTCTAGAGCTGGATGGATCGTACCATTCCCAAGATATCGTAGGAATACTATGATTAGCCATGTGAGCTTCTTCATTTTAGGATTCCAACACAGGTATAGGCTCCGCCTCCATACAGTAGAAGCACATTACAAGAAATTAAGATCTAAGACTGGAGAGGCTGGAGAGTCACACAGGGGAAGGCAGTACTTTATTTTACAGTACTATAGTTTCTTTTCTAGACAGATTTTAGGGCCCTAAAATACAATACAATGCATAAAATACATAAAAATGTGTTGATTAAAACACACACACAGCTTAGTCCTAATTTACTGCACCGTATGAGACAATATGAGTCTAAATATTTGTTCATAAGCATGACACACTCATTGCTTATGTGATGAAAAGCAGACTTTTCTGCAAGAGTTTGCAAGTATTTTTTTTTTCTTTTTTTCTTTTTGCCAAGAAAAGCATTCCGAATTCAGCTCCTCTCCCAAGAGGCTTAGCTTTGACGGTGGACATGCTCCAGCGCTCCGCTGCAGTGTGCCTGGACAAGCACAAGTCTTCCCTCTCTGTCCTATTTATCAGCCCTTTTCCACTTTAAATTTGTCTCCTTTCGCTCATTAAAGGGAAATATGTTTTTAACATAGGTGCATACGGGAGCAGCAGAAGCGCTGGTGGCGAGGGTATACTGTTACGCTGAGCAGATTCTCCCTTCCTTTCCTCTCTTCCTTGCTTCTGCCTCGGCCGTTTATCCGAGCTAGGAAATTAATCAGCCGCCCTTTGAATATTCAGGAGTTCCGGACTCGTACGGACCCGGACATAATTTCATTTCTATACTTGCCAAATTTGCCTAATTCTAAATATATTACAGAGCAGCGAGGATGTGAATATTTATGAGTGTCTGAGCTAGCATGTGAGAGTGTGTTCCCTCCACCTGGAGTTCATTATCTTGACGTGGAAGGCAGAGAGAAGAGAGAAATAGACAGAGAGAGAAAATATGTGTCTGATCAGCGTGACAGATGCTCTCCGGTCCACTCCGTTTGTGTGTCCGTCCCCAGTTTGTGGACAGTGTGTTGTAATGGATGTCTGCAGTCATAACCTTGAAGGCTGAATTTACATCTTGTCTGTTCTTCCCCATCTAGACTGTATCAGGAATAACTGTACTACCAGTAAGTGACTCTCTTCCTTAACCCCCTGTCCTCTAGCTCTGCTTCTGTAATGCTGAATGAAATATGATGAAGTGTGAAACATGAATAAATGGATTTATTTATGTGTAAATGTGTGTGTGTGAGGTATGGTAGCTATCATGTCCACCAGGGTTTAGTGATGTAGAGCTTGAGTTAGATTGCTGTCAGGTAGCGCTGTGTGCGTGTGTGTGTGTGCGCACGTGTGTACGTGTGTGTGGAGCCTGCAGCTCTCTGGCAGCCATTTTAAAGCAGTGGGGGAAACGAGCTGGCTGTGGCTATGAAGAGCCGTGATTAAGCGTCTCCTTTACAGATAGCACTCCAGCTTTCAGCAGTTCCCACACCTTCACGCAGATCATTTCCACTGAGAACCTCTACTCAAATCCCCTTTCACTCTGCCTCCAGGTTTCAGTCACCCCCCCCCCTTCTTTTTTATCTTTTCTTTCTTAAAGGGAAGAGTTTTTTTCCTAATTTCAGAGCAGAGCAGGAGAAGACACAGAGCTACACTGGGAATGTTTTTGTATTCTCATTAACCTCACAGCAGAGCAGGTCATGACCAGCGGATAGGCTGCATAACAAAAAAGCAGAGAAAAAAGAATGATGCAAGGTGATAGACAAGTGTTTGTGGGTTTCTTGATCTTTACCAAATTTCCATTTCACATTTAGTTTCTTGCTGCGTTTCTCAGCTCAGCTTGAGGTCTGTTCTCTTAAGGGCTAATTAGTAGGTGTGTCACGACTCTCATACAAAAGAGCAATAGTGTGGGCACGAGTATATTTGTGTGGTGTGTGTGTGTGTGCACAAGTTTGTTTTTATATATCTCTGTGTTTTAGTGACTCATTTTGGCATGGCTCATTCACACTCTACCTTTTTTTTCTAAAAACCATGATGGACCTTTTTATAAAAATCCAAAAAGACAACCACATTTTTTTTTCCCCCTCCAGAAGTGAGCCTGCTTTCCTCAACCAATCGAAAGCTTCTCAGGCGTCATGGATATGACCTTTCAAATCGTTGGAGGTGGATAACTAAATAGAGTAAACAATCTTTCCTGATTTTGCATTGAGTGTGCTGTGCTGTTTCATATACCCTGCCATGTTCACTATAGGACATGCTGTCGGATCTATCGAAGCTCCCGTTGAATGGCCAGGAAGCTTTCTCTGTATGTTGGGGATATAAAGTGCAGCATCTTTACCCTGAAATGAAAGACTGATGTGTTATTTACAATGCGGTGTAGCACGGTGAGACGTGTGGTGGGTGGTGCTACACTTCAGCGCCGTGCCTCTGACCCCACATTGACTCTACATCGGTTAATGTAACAATAATTCAGTGATCCGCATTAACCTGACGAGAACGCCTAAGACTAGGACACAGCTGAGCTTTCTCAGGGGGGCTGACTGTGGCCTACTCTTCCCTCCCTGCGCTGGCAGGGGAGTGCGCACACACACACACACACGCACACACACTCACAGAGACCCAGATGCTTTCACTAGACTTAGCTACACTTCTGTGCAAACAGTCGAAGGCAATGACATGCTCACAATATGTTTGCTCAGACTAACAAACTCACGCATCAGTAAACAGATGCACACACAAACACACACAGACACACACACACACACACATATCCAGGTCTTATTAAAGCTATAAGCAATGAGAGGGCATGCAGCACAGAGATTATGTCGCAGTTAAGGATGTTCCTAGGCATGATGCAATGCCCTTGAGTGCCTTTATGCTTTTATAAAATGGCTACAATAAGAATATCATAAAATCCAGCGTTCAATAAATAATTACGTGAGGGATCACTTACACCAAGCCAGACATTATTGTAAATATCTAAACCCCAACAGGATGATCAGGGCCCCGATGTGAAATGAAAGGGTCTTGAATCACTCCGTAGGGGTTTGTTTGACAATCATGGCTTGCTATAGATTATCCTGCTTATTACATCCCTATGTACTAAATAAATCAATGATTTGACACAAGATGATGATTTTTAAACGATTTTATCAGTCGAAAAATGAAAGAAAAAAATCTGTTAGATTTGAATGTCGTCCTTAGTGTCATGTCTTTTTGTCTTTCTCTGTTTTCTTGTTCTCTTTTGCTTTGGCGCTCTGCAAATATATTAAAATTAATATTACATAAGTATTTCAGCAAACCTGTGCTGTGCCGGCACACCCTTAGGAACGGTCTGTTATAAAGAAAGAGCAAACCATAGATTGATCAATCCAAATTGAGTATTCAACCAAGAAGAAGAATAACAATGAATGTATTCATACAGTGGCTTGGTTGCTAAGAGACAAAGATTGCGACATTCTAAGGATAAAGCAATGGCACAATTTTAACAGATTTTTTGCTTTAAAACCCTTCATTTAAAAGCCATTAATGCATTATTTCAGTTAGTGAGATGGATCAGGTGTGTCGATACTATATCAGGGATTTTACAACAGCTTCGAAACGTGGCTCACCCAATCCTACTTTAGAACCGAAATCTGGCATCATACAATCTTAGGGGAAAACATCTAAAGTAAATGTATAAAAGGCAGAACACTCAATGGCCTTCGTTTGTCCCGTTCAAGCAAACGCTTAAACGTTCTGTGTAGATCCTTACTCGAGAGCATTTCCTTATCAACATTTAGAAAGAATGTTTCGATTTGTGTAAAGGAGTATCAAAGATTAGGGTGTGTTTATAAGGCTGTACATTTTATGAAAATATCATATGACATAATTCCACTCTGATCTCTCTGTTCTGCGACACGGTGGCTCGGTGGGTAGCACCGTCGCCTCACAGCAAGAAGGTCCCGGGTTCGACCCCCGGGTGGGGCGGTCTGAGTCCTCTCTGTGTGGAGTCTGCATGTCCTCCCCGTGTCCGTGTAGGTTTACTCCGGGTACTCCGGTTTCCTCCCACAGTCCAA
>JAOVVG010000054.1:8459637-8474809 GCA_028566375.1 Leptodoras nelsoni | reverse complement strand
CCCGTGACCCTGAAAAGGAATAAGCGGCCAAGAAGATGAATGAATGAATGAATACTAATAATCTTGTAGATGTAGAGCATCTGCCATAGAAGTCCCTCTATAGGAACTGTTACTTCTATAACATGCTGCAATGACAGCAAATGTTTTAGATATTAAATGTAAAGTCAGTGTACAAGGTATCGAATTGTACACGGTTATTGTATCGAAGCCACGGTGTTGGTAATAAATTCCGCATTGCTGCTAGTAGGTATAATTTTATTTACACTGTGCTTGAACAGTTTGTCTTTCTGTTCTTCTGTCTGTACTGAACAGTTATCTGCATTATGTTTCTGACCTGGGAAATGGTGCTCACCTCATCAAAGGCAATTCAAACACACCTCTCAATGACAATCACTGGCACAATGTGATGATCTCGCGCGACATCAACAACCTCCACACGGTCAAGATCGACACCAAGATCACCACACAAACCACCATGGGGGCTAAGAACTTGGATCTGAAAGGTAGGGGTTACTGCTCAATTAACATCAGTACAGTTCTCTTGCATTTCTTATAATACTTATTCCGATATGTACAGTAGAACATTTTATACTCAGCCACCAGAGGGCAGTACCCTGATAGTTTTAAAAATGTTAATGGAATCAAACCTTACAAAAACTAGGCTTTCTCTGTACTACAGTATATCAATCTGAGACCACTGACCTTCACTCTCTAGGTGACCTGTACGTTGGAGGAGTGTCTAAAGATATGTATAAGGACCTGCCAAAGCTGGTGCACTCTAAAGAGGGTTTTCAGGGCTGCCTGGCATCTGTGGACTTAAACGGCCGATTGCCGGACCTGCTGTCAGACGCACTGAGCACTGTAGGACAGGTGGAGCGGGGCTGTGAAGGTGGGTAAAGGAAGACGTGGAGGGCGATTATTGATTCTGGTCACCTTTCGTGAAAGTATTAAGGCCGTGCAGTCATAATTCAGATCACATATTTTCTTGAACATGCTTTGCTTTGTTTTCTATAACTAACATTATTTATGGCATTAATGAACACTGGCAAACTATGAATGTAATGCACAACATAATGGTGAGTTTTAACATTTATGATTATTTATCCACACTTTGTATAAGTGTCATTTTGCTTTGTTCCTTGTTTGGTTCCAGCTCCAAATCCTGCCCGCACACCCCCACACTTTAATTGGAAACAGATTAGGATGAAACAAAGGAATGGTTAATAATATTCATTAACATTTTCAGAGCATAATTCTTCTTGTAGTGTGATTTGTCGCGTGCAGAACTGCAGGAAAAATAGGTACGTTTTCCTAGAGCCACATAAAAAATTAAAGCCTGGCTATAGTATCTATCTTTTTGTAGTCAGGTGTGCAGAAAGTGATGAATTCCATTGTGACCCTATTGATTCCATTCAATTTAAACTTTATTTTCCTATAATATTTCTAAACCCTGTTTGTATCTTGTCATTATTTTTATGGCCATTTATGGACCTCTTTTTAAGTCATGGATGGAATAAATATTGGCTGTTGTACATTATTTACTATAGCTGTTAAACATGATCTCTTATGATACAATTATGCTAAAGTTCAGAGTTTCTTAATGTGAATTAATGCCATTAACTAATTTCACCTTAATTTCGCTGCAATGACATTACTGCATTTTCATCTTCTCATTTTATACTCTGTTCATATTTATCACCAACCTGTGGGCTTTTCCTTTTTCATGTATGATTTAGGCACCATGTTGTCTCTGCTTTTCCTGTGCTTAATGCTGAGCACTAACATGTGCCCAGACTAAACACTCCTCTCTCCTTTCCCCTCTTTTCTGCTTTTCATATTTTACCTATTTATTACCTGTAGTCACACACATCTTTGTGCCTTTACTAACATCTTATGTTTTGCTTTTCTTTATTTGTTTGGCTGACAAAAGTTGCATTGATGAAAGCTGATCTGCAAGGTAGATAGATACCGTGTGTGTGTCTTTAAACCAAGTGCCTCCCTGAACCCCTCCTCGAGTTTTAGAGTCTAATGTCGTCGATCATGTCTAGCTACATGGCATTGGAGTGGAATCATTGCTGTAAATACAAGCACTGAAACAAAGCACACAAACCTTGTATTTACATTCCCCAGAGTCTTAAAGTGTCCTGTGTCAGTCTCCCTCACTTTTGTGTCATGACTGTTTTTTTAAAAGTCACATTTATGTACTGTTGTTAATCAAGGCATGTGATTGGATTTAATGCTGACCTTCCTGATTCTGATCCCCTTCACCTACTGCATGTAGTCTAGACCTCTTAACTTTAAACAGAGTCAGGTGGAAAGTGTCTACAAATTAGATAAGACATCCCGTGCTGTTAAATATGGCTATTGAATGCAAGAGTATGACTTTTTGCAGCTTAATAAGGCTCCACTTAGTAGACTGTGCATGCAGTGTGACTCACTGGCCCTATTACCCTGTTCCTCCTGCACTTTAAATGAGCTCCAGTCAGACACGAGGAGCGACAGAAGAACTCTGGATTACATTACCTGTAGTCTCAGAGCCTCATCTGTCCTGTCGGCCACTTCTGCATGGGTGATTGGCCAAATGGCTGGATGATGGAGACGAGAGGGGTCTGACGGCTGAGCGCCCTGCTTTACATGCCTACTGGAGTGCTGAGGGTAATGAGAACAGAACTGTTGCTGCCGGCTGAAATATGCCTGGCCCGTTGCCCTGCTGCTTCACCACTAGACACTGAGCACAAAATGACCCCTTCCAGATGGCCCCTGTTTATCTTTGGGCTTCATTTCCCCAGGCATTTTTTTAACATCCACTTCAACAATATCAGCGACAGACTTCATTATCACAACGGAGACCTGTTATCATTACTGTAGCCACTGAAGTATAATGTCGGTGAGCCGAAAATTGCCTTCAAGGCTGAGTACAACAAAAATGCAGCCATCCTTATAAAGTAGTTATTACACAGTACAAAAATAGCACAGCGATTCATTTCTGCTCTGCCTTAACAAGAACCATGCATGCCTTCAAAAGGAGGTTTGTTTCCAAACTATTGGAAACAGCAACACTGATATGAGATCACATGCTAATTATAAGGCTCCTAATAAAGGAATGGTCACTTACTCACATCATTCGGAAACAAAATATTAATAAATTTGATCAATGAAAGCTTTGTCCCTTTAAACAGATGATACGACTCCAGCTTCCAATAAGACTATATTACATTTTATCTCATTCCTTGCTCACCTAAAGTTCATTTCCTCATATAATACATCCTACATTTCCTCACTTAGTATAAGTCTCCACCTGCTCTACTGTAAAAATATACAAACAGTCAGGATTGCCATATAGTGTAATCAGTTCTCACCCAGTATGGAACATGAAGAAGAGATTCCTTACATGAGTTATAGCCACACTGATAGTCATTTTGCCCGAATGTTCTGATCATTGATCAGTGGCCATGAATGTAAATGACCCTCTCTGTGTCTCTCTGTGCAGGTCCCAGCACTACCTGTCAGGAAGACTCGTGCTCCAATCAGGGTGTGTGTCTGCAGCAGTGGGAGGGCTTTACCTGTGACTGCAGCATGACATCCTTCGGAGGGCCGCTCTGCAATGACGGTGAGTTTATATTTATGCCTTAAGTGTGAACAGAAGAGAAATATGAGAATATGAGAATATGTTTACCCAGTGTGTCAGGCTGATTGCTGGAAATGGCTGTGCAGATTTGTTTAAGAGACGCAAAGTGTCACAAACTGACACTGATTCAGTTAGTCTTTTAAAATACCCAGACTGAGAGGGAACCTCATGAAAAATGAGTCCAGGGCCATGCCTAGTCTAGACAGAGTAGAAACTGGGTCTAATGTGCTGTAGAGAGTTCAAACAAAGTCTGCTTTGACACAAAACATTTAGCACAGTTTAGCTAGATCCAGGCCACATTTCATTTTTCAGGCCTACATACATATTTATTAATTGCACTGTCTGCTTAGAGGTTGAGGCTATAATCAGGATAAAATGTTAGTTTAGTAATCCTGGCTTTAAAGCAGACCACCAAAGGTTTAATGAAAAGAGTATTTAACTTTTAACCTCTGAGTTGACTCAGTGCAGATTTTATTACTTCCCTAATCACACAGCCAGAGTACAATGCACCCCAAAACTGAGAAACTTGAGTTTATTATGTAGAAGAAAAAAGTACAATTCTATAATTGATTATGGACAGACAGAAAGATAGAGGGACAGACAGAAAGATAGAGGGACAGACAGAAAGATAGAGAGATAGACAGAAAGATAGAGAGATAGACAGAAAGATAGAGACAGACAGAAATATAGAGAGACAGACAGAAAGATAGAGAGATAGACAGAAAGATAGAGAGACAGACAGAAAGATAGAGATAGACAGAAAGATAGAGAGACAGACAGAAAGATAGAGAGATAGACAGAAAGATAGAGAGATAGACAGAAAGATAGAGAGATAGACAGAAAGATAGAGATAGACAGAAAGATAGAGAGACAGACAGAAAGATAGAGAGATAGACAGAAAGATAGAGATAGACAGAAAGATAGAGAGAAGACAGAAAGATAGAGACAGACAGAAAGATAGAGAGACAGACAGAAAGATAGAGACAGACAGAAAGATAGAGATAGACAGAAAGATAGAGAGACAGACAGAAAGATAGAGACAGACAGAAAGATAGAGATAGACAGAAAGATAGAGACAGACAGAAAGATAGAGAGACAGACAGAAAGATAGAAAGACAGACAGACAGATAGAGAGACAGACAGAGAGACAGAAAGATAGAGAGATAGACAGAAAGATAGAGAGATAGACAGAAAGATAGAGAGACAGACAGAAAGATACAGAGAGACAGACAGAAAGATAGAGAGACAGACAGAAAGACAGAGAGACAGACAGAAAGACAGAGAGATAGACAGAGAGATAGACAGAGAGACAGACAGAAAGACAGAGAGATAGACAGAAAGATACAGAGACGGACAGAAAGACAGAGAGACAGACAGAAAGACAGAGAGATAGACAGAAAGACAGAGAGAAAGATACAGAGAGACAGATAGAAAGATAGAGAGACAGACAGAAAGACAGAGAGACAGACAGAAAGACAGAGAGACAGACAGACATATAGAGAGACAGACAGAAAGACAGAGAGACAGACAGACATATAGAGAGACAGACAGAAAGACAAAGAGACAGACAGAAAGACAGAGAGATAGACAGAAAGACAGAGAGACAGACAGAAAGATAGAGACAGACAGAAAGACAGAGAGATAGACAGAAAGATAGAGAGAAAGACAGAAAGATAGACAGACAGACAGAAAGATAGAGAGAAAGACAGACAGAAAGACAGACAGAAAGACAGAGATAGACAGAAAGACAGAGAGACAGACAGAAAGACAGACAGAAAGATAGAGAGACAGACAGATAGATAGAGAGACAGACAGAACGACAGACAGAAAGACAGAGAGATAGACAGAAAGACAGAGAGACAGACAGAAAGATAGAGAGACAGACAGAAAGACAGAGGGACAGAGAGAAAGATAGAGAGACAGACAGAAAGACAGAGAGACAGACAGACAGAGAGACAGACAGACATATAGAGAGACAGACAGAAAGATAGACAGACAGACAGAAAGATAGAGAGAAAGACAGACAGAAAGACAGAGCGACAGACAGAAAGACAGAGAGATAGACAGAAAGACAGAGAGACAGACAGAAAGATAGAGAGACAGACAGAAAGATAGAGAGACAGACAGAGGGACAGAGAGAAAGACAAAGATAGAGAGACAGACAGAAAGATAGAGAGACAGACAGATAGGTAGAGAGATAGATAGAAAGATAGAGAGACAGACAGAAAGATAGAGAGACAGACAGATAGGTAGAGAGATAGATAGAAAGATAGAGAGACAGACAGAAAGATAGAGAGACAGACAGAAAGATAGAGAGATAGACAGATAGGCAGAGAGACAGATAGAAAGGCAGAGAGACAGACAGATAGGTAAAGAGATAGACAGATAGAGAGACAGACAGATAGGTAGAGAGACAGACAGAAAGACAGAGAGACAGACAGATAGGTAGAGAGATAGACAGAAAGATAGAGAGACAGACAGATAGGTAGAGAGACAGACAGAAAGATAGAGAGACAGACAGATAGGTAGAGAGACAGACAGAAAGACAGAGAGATAGACAGAACGATAGAGGGACAGACAGAAAGATAGAGAGACAGACATATAGGTAGAGAGATGGACAGAAAGATAGAGAGACAGACAGATAGAGAGACAGACAGATAGATAGAGAGATGGACAGATAGAGAGATAGAGAGATAGACAGAAAGATAGAGAGACAGACAGAAATATAGAGAGAAAGACAGAACGATAGAGAGACAGACAGAAAGACAGAGAGATAGACAGAACGATAGAGGGACAGACAGATAGGTAGAGAGATAGACAGAACGATAGAGGGACAGACAGGTAGGTAGAGAGATAGACAGATAGAGAGATAGGTAGACAGACCGATTTTGTTAAGACTTCTATATAGACCAGATACAAACCAGAGTAAAATTAGCAGCAAACTGAACACGAGTGGATAAAGACACGCCGTGTCCGCCCTGCATCTCATCACGTAATACACAACTGCTGTTTGCATTCCAACGGGACACAAAATATCATTCATTCTGTTCTGATATTATTTGAAATGCTTCACTGGTACACCACTAGGGGGCATGACAGGGCCACACTAAGCCAGTAGCTTGAAAAATAGCACTAGTCTGTGCACTCATATGTCTCAGTCCACTGCAGCGCAGAATGACTTCATACTAAAACATTTTCTCACTGCTATGAGGTACATTCCTCATGTCCGCGTGGCGAGCTTGTGCGTTGTTTATGAACCTATTCCCGACACTGCACTGTCTTCACAAAACGAATCGACCCCAGAGCCTCGGATCTCTCGCACACTCCCAAACTGCTGAGTGCCGGAAAACAGAAAGTCCTTGAACTGTTTTAAGACGCGGATCTGTTACCGCACCGCGCACCTGCTAGCTGATAAGAGGCTGCTTTTGTTCTGGAAAGCCGTCCACACGGCTCACTCTGCATCCTCCATGTCCCGTGATGAGAAATGTCTCTCAGAGGCTACAGATAAGCTGGTCTTTCTCAGACTTGCTTCACTGTCCCTCAGCACTCCCTTGTACTTTTCACTCTCTTTTTTTCTGATATATTTTCTTGCACATGGTCAGTGCAAGGTCTTTTTATAAAACGGATCAGCGCCGAATGCGCGATCCTTTATTTTAACACATTCCACTGAGTCATGGACACCTACACGTTTACATTTCCTGTAAACTGCCAAGGCATTTTTTGGTTCCTCTTACACCTACTGCCACATTCACAAAGTTGTAAGGACAACATATTCAGCAGCCATTCATACCCACATGATAAGAGATTGGTCACTAAATCATAGAAGTGTGTGACTCATTCTATTTCTCCTCTTCTGCTGCTGGCTGGAAATTGCACCGTGTTTTAGACTGAAGGGATGAAGTCTTGGAGTAATAAGAACACGTGACAGTGTCCACCTCGTTGAATTATTAGGCTTGTTCTCAAAAAGGAGATGGCTATGAAGGCTGTAATTGACAAACTAAAAGAGCCAAAAGATATTTTTTATACTGATTTTATACTGTTATGGTCAGGTGTAGATATAGCATTATTTAATGCATTAACCTGAACACTCTGATCAATAGAAATATCCAGGAACTGCTGCACGAAATGAACTGCGCCTGGACTGAATGAGAAAAGGTCCTTACAGCGATAAACATATTGTTCATGCATAGCAGAGCGTAGCACAACAAGCCGAGAAAGATATAGCGCCAACGCAAGCTGACTGCTGATCGCGCAACCACTTTGCCTTATGTTTCTGTGAAAAGCTGTACACACGGCTTTCACTGGCCACTTTAATAGGAACACTTGTCCACCTGCTCTTGCGATTATCAGACAGCAGTGCTGTGCATGAATTCGTATGGAGATCGTGAATCCGAATCCCGATGACTCCACAGCCATCCATGGCTGGGAGTCCAAGACAGTTAGTGTTGTCAGGGAGGCCGGTGTGCCATACTATCTATATCCGTATCATTCACAGTGACTCTGGACAGCCATAAGCTCATGCATATGGAAAAAGATTGGGAAAGAGGTTCCCTCTGAATGTGTTACGTCACCACGTGTGAAAAGATGTGGTCGGCTGGCTTCATGTCCCTCGGTGGAAACGTGACAGCCCTCGTCATGCCCGGTTGTCAGCTGTCATGTGATGGGTGAGAGATACCGGATGAGGAATTGAATATGGCTTAAATCCAGATGGTTTAAATTCTAGACATATGTAGAAACAGGCCATGACTAAAATCCAAAAAAAATCTGATCTCAGTGACTGAAAGTGATGTTTGCTGGTGCCAGAATTTGGTGCCAGCTAGTTTTAGAAACTGCTCATCTCCTGGGACTTTCATGCAAACAACAAACAAAATAATTCCATCAATGCCTTGATGATTAGAGAGGTCACAGGAGAACAGGAAGACTCAGATGGAACTCAAATAACCAGTATTTACAACCATTTTGAACAGAAAATCTAGGAATGTATAACTTGTTGTGGGCGGATGGACTACGACAGCAAAAGCACATCGGATTTGACTTCTATCAGCAAAGAACAAGGTTGTGAAAGTCAGACACGTTTGTCACTTGTGCTTGCATACAGTGAAATTGGACCTCCGCATTTAACCCGTCCATGCAGTGAGACACACTAGTGAACACACACTAGAGGGCAGTGCACACACATGCCCGGGGAGCCAATGGGGGTTAGGTGCCTTGCTTAAGGGCACTTCAGTCAAGTCCTGTGAGTCACGGGAATCGAACCCGGGACCTTCCGATCACGGGGCAGACACCCTAACCAGAAGACCAGTAGACAGTGAGACTACTGCGAACAGTTGCAAAAAGGGCAGGCAATAGTTTCTCAATCTGCAGCTGTCCAGTTTCTGTGAGCCTGTGACTTGTGACCCTGTGTCCATTGCAACCCCAGACTCTTGTTCTTATACAGACCTTATACAGACTATTGTACCTTAAACGGGTTTGGGAAAAATGAACAGCACACCAAGGTTACAAAAGACATACCACTGAGCATTCCAATCCAGTGGCAAGCAAAGGTAACGCTTTCTCGTGTTGTTTGAGACATAACCGCACAACCAGCTTACCGTAAATTTGTTTAAACGTTCTTCTCAGATTTTAAGCAGTCTGCTTGGTGACTTAGTTACAAAAACTATAGCTAGCTATAGCAGATGGGTTGCTAAAGGTTGAGGACATTAGCAGATTTTTTTAACCTCCCAGTTTGGTCATTGCCAGTCTCCACCCACTAATCCTTCCTTATCACACAACAGCTTGCTCATTGGTGACTAGTTCACTAAACAGCACAAAGACTGTGGTTGGTAGTTGGGATCTGATGGTCGAGAGCACTTGGCTTGGGGAGTCCGGGTTGTTAAATGGAATTCCTCAGTCACACATGATGCCACATACCTGGTTTCTATCTCCAGACCAAAGATTAATCAAGAGGTCATTCAAAGTTATCCTGCTCAGAAAATACTTTTGTCTAATAGAGAAACTCACACGCAAACACCTCCAACCCAGCACCCAAACTGTTCACCAATTGCTGTGTGAATATACCAAATGTGTAATCATGTCAATCTGGTACTTATCACTTTTTCAACTTTTGCAGACTCACTCTTGTTCACACACCCTCGCAGTGAGTTTGACAAGGAAAGTGACACTTTGATTTCTGTCAGTTATCATGGGACACTGTTGACTGTTGTGATTAAAAGGGGAAGGTGATGAGAGCAGGCCACAATGCATAGTGAATGCACGCCGATTAGCCATGCATAAGAGCGCTTAAGCGGACCGATAAGGACCTGATTTGGTGCGCTTGGATAAAAAATGACCATATTGACATATTGTCAGGATAGATAACACGTTCCTGCTCGGAGAAATTAAATCTGATATGTTTGTGCTGTTCAGGGGTAAAAGCAGTCCGCTGTCCCCTTTCAAATGGAGCACTCTTTTCTACAAAGCAATGCATCATTTTTAATTAACTTGCTGCTGTCAGCAATCTGCACTAATATTCCCAAGTTAAGAGTGGCCGTGGTGGTTGTGGCTGGTGGCGAAGTCTTATTTAAATTTTCTAAAATGGTTAGACAGATGGAGAAATGTGGAGCAAAGATGGAGTAAAGGTGGGAATAAAGAAGAAATAATAATAAGAAAAATATGAATTTCCCAGAAGATCAGAATCCGCCTGCACCACAATAGAAAATCATTCAATGCACCACTATGTGAGATGTATTATAGTGAAAGTGTGAGGGAATATAAGGGAAATCCATGTAGATCAACTTTTAGAGTATTCCTGCCATTATATTGTTTTTTACTACTTCATTGCAAGCTCATGTGTTCGAAGCTCCTTTGAATCAGCTTCTCAGCTTGTCAGAAATGAACGGATTTAGACACGATACAACCAGATACGGTATGTCCTGCTACAAGGCGGCCCACTACCACCAGGTGGCAACGTTGTAAGCAGTACAACATCCAGCTCTGTCTTTTTTTCTGGCCCTAAATGGCTATGGGAAATCCACATCAGACTAAACCAGAAGGTTAATGCTTAATCTTTACACCACTAATATGCCAGTGCCATTTGCTTGAATCCAAATACAAAAATATACACTTCAAAATGACTTACTGTGATTTCCCTGTAAAAAAATTGTACGATTTTCAGAATCCCTGTGAAGCAGCACTTAAAGCTCAACTTTGTCAGCTATAATTATGCAGTGCTAACAATCGAAGAGAACTGCAAGAGTGAGAGCTCCACACATAGGAGGATATGACATGAGCCACACTTTCAGCTTTCCCAAGTTCACAGCACAAACACGGCCGGTGTCGGGGTGCATGCAGCACAGTAACTGCAGGATTCGTTATTCTTAATGTTTAATTATTCCTTATTCATTTAGATAAATGATGCTCATTATTATTATTATTATATATATTTTTTGGTTTATTCCTTACTGAAGCAGTGCTTCCGTGACTTCTGTGTCGCTGTCTGTGGTGCTGAAATGCATACGAGCGACTGAGCTTTTGTCTTATAGACTCTGAGCGTGTTAGGGACGGAGATTCCGCGGACTGTCTGTCTTGTCGCACTCAGATGCTGTCAGAACAAAATGAATTTATCCCACTGAGTTGGGGACAAAGTGCAAAAATAGAATTTTGTCAGGGTTTAATTGTGTAATAAGCCCAACCAGACATTTCCCTCTCTTTCCTTTGTCTTTCGCTTCCTCTCTCACTCTGGATCCCAGCTGAGCTGCACCTGCCCACTGAACCACCCCCCTCTTGCACCTCTTTTCTGCTAATAGAGAGAAGGATAGAATGAGACAGCAAGAGGAGGCTAGATAAACAAGAAGAGAGTGCAGCCTTGCACAGCCTTGCAATCTTCCTTGATAGAGGGGGAGGGATAGAGAAAAGTGAAACAGAGAGAACAAGCGAGAGAGAGAGAGAGAGAGAATGAGGAGGGGGAGGGAAAAAAAAGCCAGCCGGGCTCCACAATTCTCTTTCTCTCCTTTTCTCGCTCTACTCCACTTATTCGCCAGGTTGGGCTGGCACAGAAAGAGGCTGCGGTCCTCTGAGCAAGAAACTGAACAAGAAATTATTGTGAAGAGGAAATGAAGAAAGAGAAAAAGGAAAATTTGGCTTCGTACTTTGTCTCATCACTTCTTGTGCTTCTTGTGACTTCATCCTTGCCCACATGCTTACTTTTCTGAGGAGCTCCATTTTTCCTCCAGACTACTATATCTTCTTCTTTCATCTACCACTGCTTTTTGGGTGACATTTCACCTCGTGCTTCCTCCGAGAGGTGCTGTAGTTGCAACCAGTAGCAGCCAGCGTGCATGTGTAACTGTGTGGGAGTGTGTCTGTCGTTTGGGGAGGGGGAGAAGCTCTGTGGATGGAGTTAAACGCTGCAGCAGTGATCTAGGCATGTGTGCCACTAGCCACTCCGCTCGTCTCTTTCCCCTGGGATTGAGGGATGCAGCCTCCTCTCTATGGCTTGCAGATTGAGGCTTTAGAGCATGCCAGTAAACTCCAGGAGTACTGGGAGAGTGCAGATGAAGACTTCTCTCTCTGTTCTTCCTTCAGATCTACGGAATATTGCCCTGGATTTTCATGTGTATCCTGACGGATTTCCACTTTTGTGCAGAATGTAGAGCTGTGTGTTCTGCTTAAGAGCATCACCATGACAGTCCAAGCTACTTGAAGAATCTTCCAATCAGGTGGATTTTATTTTGTGTTGTTCCCTTGATGGTGTGTCGCTGATGTCCCATTGCACGGTAAGAGTAACATGCATTAGAGAGGACATGAGTTGCAAGGTGTTCTGAGTGTTCCCCCTGCTTGTGCTCAGTAACTGGACTGAGGAAGCATGTGTGAAAAAGCAACATGCCCGGGGTCCGGTGTGGCTCCTCTTCGTCTGGGCTCCACTCTGCTCCCACTAACACTGTGCCTGGTCCTCTGGGAGCCTGTCCCAGCCTTCAGCTCAGCCTCCGCTCTGTCCGAGGGCCAGGGGAAGCATTATCAAGCTCAGGACATGCCTCATGAGAGATCCCACGCCTCCCTGCGCTCAGGCCACAGTGCGTAGAGCTTCTCCTTATACTCTTATGTGCTTGCCTGATTACTCATCATCCAGTGAGAGAGAGAGAATGATTGCATGATTATAAGTGGAAAAAAATTGCAGAAATATTAATGAGCATGTCATTTACTCTGAAAGTATAATGATTCACAGCAAGGTAGAATTCTGTCAAGTTTCTTAAACCCACTGTGTCAATACTTTTGCCTTGATTTGGATCTATATGTGGTTTTGTATCTATCCTGCGGCTCAGATTATGGTCTGGTCATGTAGTGAGGACATGCAGTGAGTTTATTATGTGTGTGTGTGTGTGTGTTATGCAGCACGCAGGCTAAATTGAATGTCCTAGGTTCATGAAGGAAAGAGACAGGCTTTTAAGAGACCATTAGACCCCAGACCCCAGGGCTTGGGACTCATTTGTACACTGTGCCTGTTATTCCTCTGTCCTTTGAAACTCATTTCCAACATATTGCTGTAATATCTCATTTGCTTGCCCACGCAGGGGCTGTGCACACTGTAAAACGGACACCTCCTGAAAAATCCCTCCAGCCTTTCACCTCCCAGTCTGTTGTCATACGTCTGGTTACGAGTCGCAGTTTAAAACTATCAGGCCAATTTGCACGCCGTGTGCAGAGGAGCCCGAGCTGTCAGGCTGTGATGCTTTAGGCTTATATAACAGGACCTGACTGCCTCTCACTATTATTCTAGCAGATTGAAAATAATTGAAGCCAGGCAGAAATGCGTGAAGAAGTGAAAGTTTGTCATTCATCATGCTTTCACAGAGATAGTATCTCTCCTTTTTTTTGTTAATGTTCTTCTCTTTTTTGCTCCCCTCGCTATCTCTCGGTCTTCTTCCCATTTCGAGAATGTGTGTGACACAGCTGGCATCTCTAATGGCTGGGCATGCTGAGATCACTGAGCCACTTTGCACATGTGTGTCACCCCAGGCAGCGAGGCAGCACATAAAGATCCAATGCTTCTCCTTATTCACTCCCTCTTAACAATAAACACCCACTCACACACACACACACACTATAACATGTACACACATACAAACTCAAGAAAATCTTATATCCACCCTCCAAATATACACTAAGAACCCACACATCTTCCTGATGGCTGGAATCCAACACATACCAAGTCTAAATCATTCTCCTTATTCCAATTTTACCGCACACACACACAAGCACACTCACACACACAGGAACTAGCACCTCCAATAATCATTAAATTTACCAAATATGATTAATAGTCAGATTCCTTCTGACTGTTAATATACACAACTCCTGCTCTACACGTTTATGTCTGCACCATCAAATAGTACTATTAAATTCATTCAAACATGAAATGGTCATATTAATTCCTTACACCAAAATAAATTACTTTCCACAGCTGACCCGTGCAAGTTTTCCAACTGTTTTCTGACTCTTTTGCTCCACTGCTTCATACAATAAAGCGAGCTGTGTAAGTGCTGTAAGCCAGATCTCTCCTCTCTTTAATAACCATTTAAAAGCTACCATTTAAAAGCTATTACTCATATGGTGTGTTGTGCACAGCACTGAACCGTGCATGTACGTGTGTTTGCATGTTCACATGACTTCTCTCACTTTCTCTTTCAAGTGATTAGATGCAGATTGAATATGAAAGCAGAAAGCAAAACAAATTAGGGGCCATAACTCGAAGCTCCTACAATGTGTTTTGATGTTAAGACCTTTCTTATACTTTTTTTTCCCCTCTTGATCCGTGTGGTTGTTTCTGCCAAGTGAGCAAACTGTCTATGTTTCCTACTACCTTGTTAGCTTGTTCATATTCTCTGCATTACAGGATCCTCAGATCAGAGGATAATAAGGCAGTATGTAAGTGAAGATACAGAGATTTGTTTTGAGTGTAATGTTAGAGGGATAGACCTCAGACCTCAGACTTCCAGATTAGAGGATATGATTTTGATTCAGCTGATATTTGACAAGATCGGTTTAATCAATTTAATGAGGATGGGTTCCATCCAGAGTCTGGTTCTTTTCAAGGTTTCTTCCTCTTAACATCTGAGGGAGTTTTTTCTTTCCACCGTAGACCCCGGCTTGCTCATTAGGAATAACAGTCGGGAATAAAACCTATAAGTTATGTCTGGATCGTACGTCTTTGGAAAGCTGCTTTGGCACCATGTCCGCTTTAGAAATTGAATTGAATTGAATTAATCTACTGTGATATAATACAATGTTATTTAGGATTCATAAGGCAACTGTTCGATATTAGATGATACAGCTGAATCTACTATAACATGATACAGTATGATTTTTGATTCAGCATTTTGTTTCACTGAATCTGCTACTGACGAAATCATTTCTAAGGCAATGATTCAATCTGCTAAGATTCAATACAATCCAAATTTTGATTCATAAGGCAATAATTTCCCCAAATCTGCTTTCTGTGTGGAGTCTGCATGTCCTCCCCGTGTCCGTGTGGGTTTCCTCCCACAGTCCAAAGACATGCACGTTAGG
>JAOVVG010000054.1:8431284-8443818 GCA_028566375.1 Leptodoras nelsoni | reverse complement strand
GCTCATTTGGGCTGAATGCCATGGCTCCTCAGCAGTGCTCATACCCACGCACACACACACACAAACACACACACACACTGTCACATTCCAGCAGCTATAGCCTGCACCATTCGCTAAATGAGACACATCATTAGTGGCTCCTGAAGCAACACTACATCAGCCCTTTGGGATTTGGCAGCTGTGTATCTTTGTGCATTATAGGACGTTTGTGTGTGCATGCACCTCCTGCTATCCTTGCAGCGCTGCAAACATAATAATAATAATAATAATAATAATAATAATAATAATAATGACTATTATGACTAACTAATTATTATTTTGCATCTATTGATTAACATTTTTCCCCACTGTATTAGACAGCCTTGAGCTTAATTATTCAACTGACTAATAGCACAAATGTTGAATGGATGCCGCAGCTTTGCAACGATCGTGTAATCAGACCCATTTTACAATCAGCTCTTTCCGACTTGTAATCTCTGCATTCACATGTTGAGAACAATCGCCTCATTTTGGTTTTGGCAAGAGAAGATGTTGCCATTCACATCAACTTAAAACGCTTCATCAGTCAGGGTGGCACTGTGGCTGTCGCCTAATTGCCTGCTTAGAAATAAGAAAACTCTTAAAGAAAATTTGTGATACACACATGATGTTTGTTATGCACATGATGTGTGTGTGTGTGTGCATGTGTGTGTGTGTGTGTGTTTACAAGGAATTTGAATTGGTCCTTGGAGTCGACAAAATGAAAGAAATTTCACACAATAGGCAATACGTAATATACAACACCCAAGCGCAGTACAGACTGATTTAGATGACATTCAGTAATTTATAGTAAACATTAACCGTTGTTAAATGTAAATGCAGTAAATCTCAGTAGGCTGAGGGATTAAGCTGCTTTTAGTTGATCTCCAGCTTTCCGCCAGCATGGTGCCGGTGCTGGACCTGAATCCGGTGTATTCAGACTTTTTCGGTTTTTAAATCCACTTGCATTTTTTTTTTTAATGGTGGTCATGAAAAAACCTGAGGTTGTTGAAGATATTGTCATTTTGATGCTCAAATCAAACTGAGCCTTCTTTGTAAAAAATAAATAAATAAAAAAATGTTCCTGAACCAGCACAAAAAGGGTCTTCAGTGAACTATATTCATTGTAATCGTTTTATTATTTGTTTGATGCTTCATTTACAGAACACCACGTGGTGAAACGTACAACCCAAAGCATTTATTGTTTCACAGTAATTTGAGCTTTTGGTGTCATGGCTCATTTACTCCATCCTCTCTTGCGTCTTTTGTCTCAAAGGCATTAATGTCGGAGCTTTGTAAGTGGAGTGTGTATAATCTGGGACACTATTCCACACGGGACAGAATGTAGGACAGAGACGTTACCACAGTGGTACACGTATCTCTTAAACTATGGCCTCCTATGATCCTTCCTTTGATTAAGCCACTTTGCAGTCAAAGGGGGTAAAAAAAAATCATTGCTCCTGTCCATACTTTGTTGCAGCCCATTGCTCTTATTGGCTTAGTACAGAGAGACAGTGCAGTTACACTGTAATGTGTTTGAACTCGCCGGTCATTGCTTGCGTGCTCATTTCGTTTCCATCATCGCTCTTGAATTCACTCTAGTATTATTTCCTTTTTTCCTTTTTCAATTTTTCTTTCTATAAGTCCCTCCGTTCTTGCCAGAACAATGTCAAGGAGCTTTAATAGCATGGCCACTGGGTTGAGGTCATCTTCTTGTCCGGAGTGGACTGTGAAAGTGAGGTCACTCTCCCATTTAGCGCGGAGCATTGCATGTCACGGCTCATCAGAGCACAACCTTTTTCTCTCACGTCGCTTCACAGGGCAAAAAAAATAGCAAAAACTGGCCAGGGCGGAATGTTATTATAGACAGAGGGTGAGGTGGTGAGGGTGAAGTGCATGCATCGTCCTATTGACACTGGCCATAAGGAAAGGGTACGACTAGCAGCCAGTGTGGCCTCATTGTGGGCTGTGAGGAGATAGAGGAACAGACTGTTTCTGCATTTTCAGCCCAGGACAATCAGAAGATCTGTGTTTCTCTTAGTAAAGGAAAGGAACAAAGGCATCTGCCCAATTCAAAGGTGTGAATGAGGAAGGTTAACAAATGGATTTCCTCTCATCCCCTTCATTTTTCCTCTGATTATTAACACCTGACGCAGATTTCATAGAACTGTGAATAATATTCAGTAGCCTGAGTTCTTGCTTGCTTCCTGACTAACATCTGCCTCATTCTCTTTCCTAGAACAGGAGTAAGCGCCATTTACCGAGTGCTAGTTGTTGTGACAGTTTCGACAATACACGGCAAAACCGTGTATGTGTTAGGGGTCTGAGTGGGGTCGGATAAAAATGCTTTCTGACACTTTAGTTACAAAAACAAACAGCAAGCAGTGCACATTCAAATTGAGCAATTATGAGTAGAGGGCAGCTTTGTATACAACAACACTGCCGTGCATGCTTGCATCTCTGTTAAGCTGTGATGACAGCAGGCCATTGCATTTCATGTTTGGTGAATTAATTGGATATGTCTACTTTTTCTTCCTGCTGATAGAAATGAAATAATCCTACTCTGCCATATCACTGTTTGACCAAACAGTAATTAATATTTGAGGCCATCTAGTGGTGTAAATGTGTATCACACATGCCTGATGCACATTAATAGTCACCGACAAGAATCACAATTAAAATGCCAGTTTAAGAAAGAGCCCTAAAATGATTTTTCATACCAGTGAGCCTCAGAATAATCTGTGAAACCAGGCTGTTGTTGTACATGTTTTGAACTGTGGGTCCTATTAAATGTCTATATTTTGTTAGTGTCTTAATAATGTGCAACGTTATTCCAAACTCTTAGACACGATTTAGTGTCTTTGTGACATTTATGAGTATTATGGATCATGTTTATTACTGTGAATTGAACCCTGACGGGGATAACACTCACAGTCTTGTCCTTCCACACATCAGTGCTTCTATCTTTTTTACGTGTTTGCGTGCGAGCTTAACTTAAAAATGACAAGCTAAACCGAGCAGAAAATCAAGAAATAATTCCTTCAGCATGCTCTTGTGACCTTCTCATTAACATTTGACCATCTCATTAACTCCAGTGTAACCGGACATTCGGGATTAAGCTTGCATTTTTAGAGATGCCGTAAATCCATTTGTGAAGCGTTTTTATCTTATGAAAACAATACGCCATCAAAAAATAGGATGCGTGAATGCAAGTAGAAAAATCTTAATTTCTCTATTGTTATCATTTATTTCCTCAGTGTAATAGCCTAATTAAAACGGAAACCGAAGAGATGAAGTTATGAAATATAAATGCTGCTGTTTGAGAGTCCATTATAGTGTCTGTAATTTATTTTTTTATTAATTTTTTTTTTTTTTTTATGCATTGTGCTTCCAGATAAATTGCACTTGGACCAATAAAATATGGTTTTGTTTGTGTGATCTGTGAATGACTTTAGTTACTAGTTTTTTTAGTATTTTTTTTTTTTTTTTGCTGTTTGTATGTTAGTATATAAGCTTATAGATATATATAAGCATATAAGCTTATATACAGGAGAATAGACCGAATGCTGTAGGATATTGCATTTTGTTGTACATTTGTAATATTTTTGCTGTTTCTGTCTCTCTCTCATTTTGTACAGGACAAAGGCAATATCAGAGTGGTGTTCAATGTGGGCACAGATGACATAAATATTGAAGAGACCTCAAAGTTTGTAAATGATGGAAAGTACCACATAGTTCGCTTTACAAGGAGTGGCGGTAATGCTACTTTGCAGGTGGACGATCTGCCAGTCATTGAGCGATACCCAACAGGTAAGCCCCTCCCACATCCTCCCCCCACACACACACACACACACACACATACACACTCACTCACTCACTCACATAGACATTCACAATATCAATAATAATGGCTGTCTGAGCTTTGGACCAGACTTTGAATTGTTGAGGACAAAATTCCTTTTTGTCTGTGGTTGTTCTTTCTCTGGGGTCTAAAAGGTAACCCTGCTATCCTTTTTAAATGTCAGCAGTGATGATGGCTGGAGGGATGGGAAAGGGAGGAGGGTTGGGTTATAAGGCTGAAAATGTCAAAGAACAGGTTATCCAATTCAGTAGTAGCCTCACAGAGGCATGAAAAAGCCCTGACAAAAGCTTAACTAGAGATCAGAGACGAGGAATAATCCTATTGCTCTCGTTTGTCAATCATAATGAAAAGGATGTCAAGCTTTTTTTCATAGTTATCACTTCCATTATGCAGATGATTTTGAATGCAAAACTTCAAGCACGTCCTCAATTAGGCTTGTCTTCAGCGAGTAAAGGAAGAGGAGAGAGATCTGACTAAATCAGATTCTGATTCAGAGTCTTCTACATTCCTGCAGTTTTACTTTTCTCCTCACTTCCAAGCACACCGGCACATTTAACTTGCAAAAGCATCAAATCCTGTATCATAAATTCAGGATGATAGTTTATTACCATACCCTAAGGTAAAGATAAATCACACAATCAATATGGCCTTAGATGTGGAATGCAAATGCAAATCCTTGATCAGATTCAGCATTCATATGAAAAGAAACTAACAGGATTACTCTAATCCATGGTCAGACATTTTGTATTTCAAGCAGTTCAGGCATGCTAACTAAAAGCATCAGGCTTTCTTACGTTTACATCATCCGGTACGTAGCAGCACAGGGCTGCTATTGTGAAACACCATGCTCGTCCGTGACATGCACAGAATAAGGTACATAATATAGAGTGAAAGAGGATTTATTTCTGTCGCCATCCATTAAGTATACATAACCTACACAAATTCCACAAATAGCTGTCAGTCAGTCAGTCAGTCGAGAAGACAATCAGAGATCATGTTCCTGTTGCTCTGTTCAGATCTGATATTTTGGCAAATTTAAGAATGAAAAACGAGCCCCATGAATCTGTGTCTAAATGCTAATTAACGCAGTGTTGTAGACGGCAGGAGCGAAACTTTTCTTCAACTCAAAAAAAGCCCATGATGATTCCATTTAATCAGAGCTTGATTGACGCTGCTTTGCAGGAAAAGGCTGATAAAACCAACCCGAATTTGAATTAACTACGAGAATGATAATGACAATTTGTTTCACTGCAATCAACTATTAGGACTTCTTTTTTTTTTTTAACAGTATTCGTGTTCTCATTTATTCTGACATGCTGCACACTTATTGTGAATTTAAAGCAGGAGTAGAAAATGATTAGGTTAGTCTGCTGTGGGTGGCAGTTTATGTGACATAAGATTCTATCTTTCAATAGTGCATCAATCAAACACACTGATTACTGTCTTAATTACACATGGTGTCTTTTATTACTAACACTATATTTATGCACATGTGATACCTGCATAAGCCTTTCATGACAGTTGTCTGCACGGGTAGATGTAAAGCATGCATTTTGATGCTCTGCCAGGGCCTTAAGGCCAGCAACAGGGTCATCAGCCAGCAGCCAGCCCTCATTAATGTTTCACGCCTTTAGTCCTGGGATATGGTCAGAGACTAGTAGTCATAGATTCTCTATCACCCCCTGCAGCTGGCCACATCTTTTCTTTCGTTGGAACCAAGGCAAGGCTTCCTGCTGAAAGTTTTCCTGCAACCTTTGTACACATTTACATAACAGTGCCTCTGTACACTGAACTCTACTCACTCGGTCACTAGGCTCTGCCATCTTTTCCATTACTGCAATGAGTACTGATATACCGTAATTCAGGAGAATGATAAGAAAAAGGCAAAAGATTTTGATGTCAAGGTGACATAACACTTGAGTCATGTAACAGATTTGTGTTGACATTAGGTTGTGTTATGGCACTTTCAGGGCTGGCCTACTTTAGAATGTCATGACTGGTTTTTACATGATGTAACAGAGTTATGTACAATACTACTAGTGCAAGATAGAGCAATGGCTTGACACAAGTTTTATCTAGTTTTTTGCAGTTCCTTAAGCATAATAACAATTCAGTGAGACTATAAGAACAGAATTATGCCTCTTTCCCTAGTTTGTATCCCTTAGATACAAATGTTATAGCTTATTGTTTATAACTACAGTACATATTACACACTGGGGGAAACAATTAACCAATATATTGTCGCTGTCCAAAAAAGAAGACACTTCTCTCCATTTATTTAATTTTCATTTTTTTAATCATTCGAACACAGCAGCTGTACTTAATCTCATGGGATATTTCATCATGAGTAGACGGACAGAAATGATCCCAAATGGCTTAAAATCAAATATTCTTTAATGAACTTGCATTAAAAGTATAGGATATTTTTTTACTTCTTCTGTAAAGCTACAATTGTGAACATTTTCTTTGGACAGCAACAATATAAAATCAGCATTTATTTAATAATAACAGAAGTACACTTAATAGTAATTTAATCTAAACCCCGGAAGTGTCATTTATTTAATTTATAATATTTGTTCCTTGACTCAACATGACCTGAAACTGACAAATGCAGTCTCTATGACAATAGACACTCTTGTATATACTACTTACGTCATCACAAAAAGGCTTATGTAAGTGTCATGTAGCCATATAACCTTAAATAAAATGTTACTGACTATTCACATAGGCTACACATTCCTAGCATAATACCCAGGTTTGAGTATATTTAGTATTTGTGCTACCTATACCACATTTATGCTGTACTCAGCTGGACTGGTGGCTGTATAACTCAGAAAGCACTACAGTAGCTTTTTAAAATAACTTATTATATAATTAGTATGGATACTAAAATAAGCATTTACTTTTGGTTGCTGCTGACATGTAGTTCCCTCGATCCCTAATCCAGCATTTCTCTTAGTGCTCTATGATCCGAGTAACTTTATTTTAGTATATCTATTATACGTAGATATATAAATATATCTATTGTCAAGCCATTAATCTGTTGATTGTCTTCTTGAATTTTGAAGACAAAAACCCACAAATGCACCGATTTCCTATTGAGGACAAAAATGGAAAAAGGAAATAGTCCTAATACAGGAGTATGTGTTTACCAGACATGTGTTTTTTGATTTCTCACTTTCCTCCAGAATTAAATCACATCACAGGTGCGATCGCATGCTGTCTTCACAGTTTTATGCCCTGTCTGAGAAGCCGGTCATGCTGTTTTAGCCGAATGTATAATTCTGAACAGAAAAAGTGAACAGCGTTTGAAAATTGTAAGGTTTAGTGATTCACTGGATTGTCTATCCAGTGAACTGCTACTACTACTATTACAATTCTCCTATTCAGAAGCATGAGGGAGTTTTACAATCAAACGTGTGTGAGAAAATTGGTAGGGCAGGAAGCATGTTATCCTCCAGACACCCGAACACCGCCATCACTCGCCTTTCCGGATATTAGGTTGAAATGAGAAATGTTTTCCATATTGTGTAATTATACAGTAATGAAGTAAGAGAAACACACAGAAAGACTTTTAGTTGATTGGCAAATAACAAGTTAATGACACATGGGGTAAAAAAAAATGGTGCATTGTAATTATACTTTTCTAGGAATCACAAGTCGACTGGTTCTGTTTTCTTTTGTGAGAAGGAATATAGGAGTAGCAATTACATGCAGGCTGTAATGGAAGTGGAATGGATGTTTTCGACTTAGCTGAATCCCAGAGAGCAATAAGTAGCTGACACATTGTTGTGTGTATAAAAGCAAAACCTGTCAATCTTGCAACCTGGTGTGGCATACAGATATCCACATGTGAGAGCAGCTCATTCCCAGGTGACAAGACAGCTTTGTTTGTCATTGTTAAAGGATTTGGGATTATAAAAAAAAAAAAATAGATGTATTCCTGTGATGAATCTCTGAGGACAAAGCTTTTGTCAACGCCAATTCTCCGATTTAAAACATGTTCTGCTGAAAACTGACTGATAACATTTTCATTGTTTTAACTATGATTATTTCCCTGTTGCCTACATTCTGGAGTGTTTTGCTGATATTTTATTGCTGTCTTTTTTTGCTGTCTAAATGTGTTGTTTTTAATTAAAGTGAGATTTGAGTGTAACGTAAATGAGTGAAAATATTTTCTTGTAGATAGCAGTTGTGTTACTAAAATCGAATTGGCTTTCCGAAACTTTGAATGTACTGTAATGACAATGTGTAGGTTAAAATGAGCATTCTATAACTAGATGAAAAATGTATCTGCTATAAAAAAAAAAGATTTAAAATGATTCTCATTTTGTAAATGTATTTTGTAAATGAGTGACATTGTATTTAAACGTTTGCTTTTGCTTGTTTTCTCATAACCTTAAGAGAGTAGGTGAATATTTAACATATATTGCAGTATTGATCATAATATAGGGATAATTTGTTGGCTTAAATAATAAAAGTTAATTGACTGATTGAAAAGCTTTATCAGTGTTATGTATGTAATCTTGATGTACCAAATTTTCAAACCAAAAAAATTAGATAGACAGTTGAGGCAGTTTTTTCACGGTTTTAATCTTTCACCTTTCAGATTTTAACAATGAAATGTCTCTTTAAACTTTAAAGGCAACATTGATAACGAACGCCTGGCGATTGCTAGACAGCGAATCCCATATCGGCTCGGTCGAGTAGTTGACGAATGGCTACTCGACAAAGGTAAAAACATTGATTAAAACTTTAAATAAAAGATAATTTCATCATAAGCAAGTGATATACTGCACAAATAATAAACCATCTAAAACATAAATCCCCTGTATAATAAATTTTAAAACTTTAAACCAATGTAGTCTGTAATATTTGCATTGTACAGTAGAATAATGTGTGTTTATATACTGCATATGTAATCAGTTTTACCTGGCAATTACAGGTTAAAGGGACTGGTAATATACTGATAATAAAGTTAGTACAATCATTAAAATTATATTCATATATCATTAAAATACTTAAATAATGTTTACAAATGTAAAAATATAAATCAGCAGTTAAAGTACTTTTTTACATTTTCAATTCGTAGTGCTGACAATGATGTTTAATTCATTTATGTACATTTATTTTATGATAAACGTATTGCTTTTGGAAACTGCTAAAGTGCACAGTTTAAAAATCAAAGCAAATGCATCTTAAATAGTTTCAATGATTATTGGCATCAGATATGAAGTCCCTTTAACAAGCAAATTAAACCCATAAGAAAGGAAAAGACTTCTGAGTGCATGCTGTAATGTATGTAATAAATTGAAATGTTCAGAGTGATTGATTTTGAACTTTGCTTGTTTCTTTGTTTTTCTTTTTAATGAAGTTATTATCATGATGAATGGTTTATGTGTCATGTAGTTGTAAAACCATCCCATATACGCCTTATTTCAGTCTAATTAATTTAAATTGCCACTGCCCTTGCTGAAAGGCAATCTCATCAACAGCGAAGTTTTGCTCACAAACTGTGAAAACAAATCATTTTCATCTGTATTTTCTTGCTTCTGCCTGTTACTTTCACCAACAGAGGGTGAATATTTTACCACACAAAAGCATCTGATTGTCCTTTTAGCAAAGCTCCATTGATTATTCGGGAGCCAGTTTCTTCATCATCTCCATTTGTTTGCATCGTCTACAGCAGCCCATTAAATAAGAGTTCGATAAATTACTGGTGTTGCTGTTAGCATTAGAGTAATTTATTGCTTCCATACTTCCTCAGGAAGAATAAGGACACTTTTGTCATGTGTTTCACTCTCAGCTTCCATCACTCCTCTGTGTGCATGTGTGTGTGTAAGAGAGAGAAACATAGAATGTGTGTATGCACTCATAGCGTGAGCGAGCTGTTGAAACACTCCTGTGTTTGTGTAACGTTGTCCATTGGCAGGTCGGCAGCTCACCATCTTCAACAGCCAGACTACCATAAAGATCGGTGGTGGCGAACAGGGCAGTCGGCCATTTCAGGGCCAGTTATCTGGCCTGTACTACAACGGTCTCAAAGTGCTCAACATGGCTGCCGAGGGTGAACCCAACGTGCGCGTGGAGGGCAGTGCCCGTCTGGTTGGTGACTTGCCCTCCTCGTCCATCACACCCCAGTCCAGTGCCTCTGCCTCAGGCAACCGCTCTGAAGCTTCACCCTCATTGACGGACATCACCACCACCACGGCGTCCAACCGACAGGGCAAGCAGACCACAACACCACCGGTCAGTCAGCATTCTGTGTCTCATAGCTGTGCTCATGGCATCTTGCGTGAAAATGAGCAATCATACTGTTTATACATACAGTATATTCATATTATATAATACTTATAATAAGCTTAGCAATATAAAAAACACAGGATGGCATGGTGGCACGATGAGTAACTGTGCCATTTCACAGTTACAGGGTTGTTAGATTGAGCCTGATCTTGGGCTACTTTCTGTGTTGAGTTTCACGTGTCCTTTAACGTGTTCACATGGGTTTTCTCCAGGTTTTTTGGTTTCCCCAAAAACATGCAGGTAGGTAGACTGGCTATACCAAATTTCCCGTAGGTAGGAATATAGTGACTAGACTGACATCCCATCCTGGGTGAATTCTCTTGCCTTGCCCCCAGTGTTATTGTGATAGGATCCTGATCCCCAGTGACTCTGACCAGCATAAAGTCATTACTGAAGATAAATTAATGAATCAATTGATTATAAAATGTGTACTGGGAATTTTCCTTATACCATCTAAAGTGCCAAATATGGGTTAATTGATATAATAATGAGTAAATTAAGAGCAACAGTGACATATGTGCCTGTAGTATATTTGGCATATATGTGTTTATGAGAAAAAATATTTATGTTAGGATAGATTATGTTAGTTAGAGGAAAGTAAGCCGTTTTTCAGTTGGTTGAATGAATGATGGATATGTAAATGGACAACCCCAGTTTTAAAGAGGACCTATTTTACTCATTTCTCCACAAGTTAATACAGTTGCCTGGGGTCTTAATGAAATGTCTGATGCAAAATTCCACATGGATCAAATACTATAGCTGTCTTTTCCCCCTGTCTAAAACAGCTTTTTCCTAACACTCTGTTCCAGTGCCTGTGCTTTAAATGATAATGAGCCACTGCTCACCCCACCCCCGTCTGCCATGGGGTGAAATTAAAAATAAACTTTATTCACTCAGCTGCTCTGTCCTCTGAGGCTGGGAGCCGATATAGCAATGTGTGTTGATGTGTACAGCCGTTGGTCTGTAACTTCGACTTAAAGCTGCAGCATCCACAACTCACGACTAAAAAAAAAAAATGCTGCCTCTTTGCAAATGTGATTCTCAGCCATGTGGGGAGATACTCATGCAGTAGGTGGAGATATTCAGATGGGGGCGGTATCATTCCAGTGATTTCATTTGTGGTATTATATGCCATACAGATTCTGAAATGGATGGATTAATCCCTTGTTTTCTGAAATAGGCAGTATAAAAAGAACTGACAAGGTTTTCTTGTTTCAAAGTTTGTGGGTTGGTGGGCACTCCAGAGACCCAACTGTATGTGCACAAAACCTGAAAAATAATATGTCTCCTTTAAAGCTAGAGAAGGCAATTTTGGAGAAATAAGCAACAGTAGCTAGATTTTGAAGTATCCAAATGAAAAAACTCCTAGCCCTTCCTTTTAGGCCTATCTCCAAAACATATGATTATGCACTGCATGTATAATGCTTGAAGACAAGGAAGAGATAGAGAGCACTGGGGAGAGGAGAGCAGCGCATCAATGCCATCCCTAACTGCATCCAACTGCCTCATGTCTCATTCACATGTTAGAAAACACCTGTAACAGCAGCACTGACAGTATTTCCGGTTCTCACCTGCATTATAACTGCAATAAACAGTCCTCACCATCACCATCCTCTTTCTAACTCTCTCTCTCTCACACACACACACACACACACACACAAACACATACAGCACAGCTGAGACATTTTGCCAAGAAATGAGAGGAAATGGGAAGTGGATTGCTTACTGAGACTTCTTCTGTACATATTGAATAAATGTCTCTGAACAAGAAACTGCACATCAGTGATTATAATAATTGCATTCCTCTGTTGTAAGGGGACAGTACCATGGCCTAATATTATATATTTCTCCCTTCTGCTTAGAGGGTGAATATTCCCCTAGGGGCTAGCGTGCTTCAGCCGCTCTGGACCCAGGAGGTCTACTACACTCCACTTCGGGGTTCCGCACCACTGTTTATTTATGAGCTGCTCACGCTTTCTGCGCCGGTTCATATTCGCCTATAAGAGGCGTGACTGAGACCACTGATTAGAATTTGGTTACGCGGTCCCATTAATATTTTCCCCAAGTTTTCTTTTCTCCCTAAGGTTTTCGATTAAAAAATATCTCTTTTGTTTGAGTCTGCGAAATGTGCAGCACCAATGTTTAAGTTTAACTCCCTTCCTGTTAGTGGGTGCCTGTTTAGCTCATTGGTTATGCACACACTCAGTAACACAAAGGACCCAGGATGGATTCCCAGAATCCCAGGACGGAGTTCGCTTATCACAGGAGCACTTCCACCCTTCGTTACCACCTCAACGCAAAACATGTTGGGGCTAGCGCGCAGGTCAGTAATGATAACTTAGCTGCTAAAT
>JAOVVG010000054.1:8413404-8428662 GCA_028566375.1 Leptodoras nelsoni | reverse complement strand
AAAGGAGGCCCTACACCATACTAATAAATTATTGTGGTCTAAAATGACAGGTGTTTTAGTTTCATTGTCCAACCCCTATAAGTCAATAATTAAGTCAAATGAAGTCCACATGAGTTAGCTGAAATTAAATAATAGTATATTATGAAATATACTGTATATTACAGAGATGGGGATTTAGACTGGAGTAGTGCTTAAGTCTTTTGGATTTTGAGTCCCTTGTAAACAATTTTTTTAAATATTATTTGACAGATGCATTAACATTGAGGAAATGTCTGATGACCTGAATGTCATTTTCCCCCTTATTTTCAGGAGTAACTTTGCACATTACCGAGGTGTAACAGATTACAGATCAGGGCCATGGATGACACAACCATAAGAGACTTGGACTTTAAAGAAATGACTTGTGAGCATCTCTGATTTAATAAAACACTGTGTGCTGTTATAAGGAAATAATCAGACACCCACCATGGTTACTGTTACCACTCCAAAGTTAATCCAAAGTTTACCTAGCAACAGCAACATCCCAAAAGCAAATACTGTTCATCATTTTATTTATATTTATTAACGAACCAAACCTTGTATATGTTGAACAAGTTAGTTCCTGTTAACACTTATGCTACAGCAGCTATAAAAGTTGTTTCCTCCCTTTATTCACTTTCTCTTCCACAAATGCTAATACACACAGAAAGCTTCACCATATCAACACTTATACATTTCTCTGTCTTAAATAACACATCAGTGATATAACACAACTGATTTTAATCAGTTTATTATTAGGCCTGTGAATATTCCCTGTGAATGAGCTGTTGCTATAGAAACAATAACGTATTTAATATAAACCTGTCATTTGAATTATAACCAGCCCTGCTGTCAAAGCCGCCACTATAGTAAAAAAACAATAATTCATCCAAACCTTCTGGCTAGATCCGAGAACTCAACAGCGCTGAAGCAGAAATAATGTTATTGAAGAAACCTTCATGTGAAATGTTACCTATATCATTTTCTCTTTGATGTCTGCAACTTGCTTTTGCATTTCAAATTAGTGTTGGAAAAAGTTTGTCCTAAACAGTTTTTTCTCACTACGGGCTTTTACTCGGGACGGTGTTCAGCTTTATACGTGAGACATGAAAACAGTGTGCTATATTTAGCTATATGTTCAAAAGCTACAAATAAACCATTGTTCTTAAAAGAAGAAAGCAGCTGCAGAACAAAAAACACATTGCACATCTCTGGTATTTACATCTGCGAGGTAGATGATATGTTTAATATTTCTGTCAGAAGTTGACTCTTTTTTGTGAGTTCAGGGCAACTGAGGTCTGGATGTGCAGCTCGGTTTGATCACAATTCCCTTTTTATTTCCATTCTTTCCTGTTATCACCATCTAGATCTTTTTTATACAACCTTATCTCTTTCTTTCACCATGCAATTCTCAGATGGAGCTTTTTTATGCCTGTGGCACATTATCTTCCAACAAATCTCTCTATATATGGATATGCAGGTCTTATCTGACTGAAGAAATGTGTATACTATAATAGGCTAGTGTGCTGTTCACTAAGCTGTATATAATGAAGGGGGCGTAATATGTCATTAAACATATTATATGTTTTCTAAGAGATCCAAAGATCTGATATATGAGGGTAGAATGGCTGCCTGAGTGCAGGCACAGTACTTTCAGTCGTGCGATTCTAATGTATTCGCTCTTAATGTATTCTGATCCATGTAGAATCATTTAGAAAGCTTAACTATCCAAAAAGAAAACATAAGAAGAATGTGTGATCAGACATGGGAAACAGTTACCGCTGATTATGACTGATTACAAAAATATTTTAAAATATGTTTTTTTTTCATTAAATTTGTTGGACAAGATACTCAGGGTGTGTGTGACTCAGTGGGATCCGAATTTATCAGCAGTTTAGTGTCACAAGTCTGTCACCTACCTTCTCGTGAAGGCTCTAAAGCAGTTTCTTGCCATTGCATCATGAGAAAAGAGCAGGAAAAGACTCAACCCTGTGTATAAATCCTTTAACCGTCCAGACTGAGCGGCCTGCACCGAGCAGGTCCTGTGTCTAAAAGTAATGCTGATTTTTTTTCTGCTTTTCTACAGGGCACTATTGTCTCAGGGATTCCTTTTCACATAAATCAGCCAGTCAATAGCGGTGTTTGAGCTGGCAGTAAATGGGTTAATGAAATGAGAATCTCTCTCTCTCTCTCTCTCTCTCTCTCCCTTCTGTACCTCCTCTCCTTTCTATATAGTTGGTTCCTGACAAAATATTTAATCACTCTTTCATCATATAATTACTGTAAATCCTGTTAACTTGCTTGTTATATCTAAATTTGTATATAGACTCATTAAGTCTGCCTAAAATATAACGGAAAACTGCTCATTTTTCCATCCTCCTTTTTTTTATTTGGGAAATCACATTTAAAATTTACAGCTGCACTCCAGCCATGTGTGGACTCTGCAGTCACAGCAAACAAAGTGAGTCCCATGAGCTGCATATTCTGTTTTATGGTGCTTAATATTGCTCTGGATAATGATAGTCCCGGATGGAGAGACCATCCTTTAGACAAAGCAATAAGCAAAGAGTGTGGGGTAGCTTGTACTGCAGTGAGCATCGTCTCCCAGTCTTGTTGGTCCTCTGTACTATGTGTGTTGTGTAACAGACATTGCAAAACATTGCTCCCAGGATAATGCCTTTGCAAAGGAAGCCTATTTTAAGGGGATGTAATGTTTGGTATTAGATTGTGGGTTGTGTCCCTGTGGCATTTCACAACATGGGAACTAATACTCACATAAAGAGTGAAAGAAAAAAAAAAAAAAAAAGAAAAAAAGCTTGAAAAATTCTTAGTAACCAACCCTTAGTAACCTCTGGCTCAGCGGGGTTCCTGATTGGCCGAAGTTAGTCAGGTGATTCAGACCGCTCACACTCTTACCATCTTTTTCCATCTCTCTTGCTCTCTCGCCCCCCTCTCTCTGTGTGTATATCACTCTTTCTCGTTTTCTCTCTTCCACTGCTGCTCCACTTGCCTTTCTCTCTCTCTTCTCTCTCGCTATCTCTCTCATACTCTGTAGAAGGCACTGATAGGCTCTCCTGATGCGCAGACAATTTATCTTCCTCATCTCCCTACCAGAGTAGGACTTCTCCTGGCATCACTATTGATCTCACAGAGCGGACTGAATTTACGCGTGTTGCTTTAGGAGCAGAGACAACAGGAAGCGAGAAAAAGGGAAAGAGAAAAAAGCCAGGACACACTCTTAAGAGTAAAAAAAACAACAAACAAAGGCATCAGCTGTATAAAGGAAGCAGGCAGAGTAGCCAGGCTGCTATGGATGCAAGATGGCATTGTTCCTCATCCCAGGTAGTTTCTCTTTCTCACAGTCACTCACCCATCTAGCCATCTTCGCATGCAGAGGCTTTATTTTTTCATATTCATGCAGTCGGAAGAGGCATGCACCTTTTGTCTGCACTGTGCTGAAAGATGAAGAAAGAGAGAGAGAGAGAGAGAGAGAGAGAGCATTAGGAAAAGTTGTGGTGTTTTGAATCACAAGAAGAATCACTGATGTTGTTCCTTTATTCCAAATCCATCGGCACAGGTTTTTCTTCTCAAGCCGGCATTTGCTTTTTGTACATCGTTGCCCGCTTACATTCTTCATCAAGCTTCCTCAACTGCATGAAACCATCTCTAGTTCGTCCACCACTCCTTCCTTTCTACACAGCTTTCCTCTCCAGACAGACTTATATAAAAGAAAAGATTGTTTGCACACCTTAGGATCATATGTATGTACTGTTGCCCATAGCAACAGAAGATATCTCCTAAGATTGCAGTGCAAAACTGTGCTCATAAAGTCCAACATCCCTCCAGCTGTAGCTCACTTCTGTCTGCCAGGGCTGGATTTGGGGAAAGAGCCGGCTTGAGCTTGAAGGTTCTGGAGTTTCTACAGCCATGTGGTTGAATAATTAAAGATAATGTGCTCATGCACATTAAACTTGTAAAGAGAGTCAAAAGCAAAGGGAGTCATTCATTTCCTTACATTCAACATTGTCAGCATGAGGGTATATGAAACAAGATAGATCACTGTTTTTGTTTTTTGGGTTGTTTTTTTTTTCCACAGCCAACTGTGATCATGCACAGACGTTCTCCTTCTCAGGCAGCCATGTTGATTTTCACCCTGTGAGAATCCAGGCTTTGACAATATTACTCTATTTCGAAATCATAAAGTTAGAGAAGAGGAAGTCAGCTTTGGTTTTATTAATTGCCATTGCTAGATGTTCTCTTCATTAAACACTGAGAGCATATCAATGTCCCCTTCCTAAACTTCTTGTAACACCTTTCCTCTATCATGGTTTCTCTAAGATGAAGATGCCATGAGAAAAGAGGAAGAAACACTGCAGTGCCTCTGATCACAATCCTTATTCCATGTGTGTGAGCTTCCAGTTATATTAAAACACACCACTCTCATAGGTGAGAGCTGAGAGCAGAATCAAACTCTATTTAGCACCAGGACTGCTGCATGAATATTCATGTCTCATTAGCAACCAGCTAAGCAAAGCAAAGGCACACTCTCTCAGACTTTCTCCCACTCTCCCCCAAGAAGCCAAGAAAGAAATCAACGCTTAGTGCGTCCCAGCTGAGCCGCAGTTTTTTTTAGTAGTAGTATTTATTTTCTGCCATTTGTAACGGTCTGCATCTCCATGGCAACAGAAACTGACGGCCGTACATGTTGAAGGTAGCACGAATAGAAGTGAAAGCTCGCATCGTCTACCGAGGAGAGAAAGAGAGTTAGTCGAGGATGAGCTAGGAGTATGAGCTACAGAAGATGGCACTCCAACAGCAGGCTGTGAAATATAGATTGGGGTTTTAGAGTGGTAGATTATTATAGAGCTGAAACAGGAGCTATAAAAGGGAGACAAGGGTGTGATGTCTATTAGTGGCAAATAGATAGAGCTGGTTTGTTTTTTTTGACCAGCCTGCTTGGCAGCAGGTGTTAAAATTAGGGCCTGGAGATAGCGGGATAGTGGTTAGGACACAGGAGAAGACAGAGAGCTTGTCGAGCCTGTGTCAGCTCTTTTTGCTTTGGTTCTTTATTTTTGAACCGTGGCTCTCTCTGGCAGGTTGGGGGTAATTGGAACGGGTGAACAGGGGTGATGCTTTTTAATTAGAGCACAGCTGGTTTTCAGTGCATCCATAGGTGAACTGAGTTTTTGCATTTCCCTTTCTCGATTACGTCTCCACTCTCTCCACTCTCTGTCCTTACGTGCTGTCCCCACCCATTTGGTAGCATGTCAAGCTTTTCATCGTGCTTTATGGCTGCACAGTAATTAAATACAAGAGAAACGCAGAAAGAGAATCCTCCACAGAGATGCTCTGACAGGGCAGCCTTAGTTAGAAGACTTAGAGCCAGCTATCTTCTCTTCTTTGCTTTAACCCAATTTCTGTCTCCTTTCCCCCATGTCCCCATGTTCAACTCAGCACAGCTGTTGAGTAGGAAGAGGAGGATGGTAAAGTACAGCAGATGGAGGCTGAGAGCTCAGTCTTAGTCATATTTGACTTTTATGGAGCCTCATGCTCACTGCTTGTGTAATACCACATCGGAGGAGTCTCGTTTTAGTCCTGACACTTCGGTGAGACATTTCACTTCTGAAAGGGAAGAAAAAAAAGCATGGAAAACAAAAGAAAGAGAGAAGACCTAGGGCATGCAGATGTGTTATTAGAGGATAGATAAGTTCACTCATTCAGTGCATTTCTATTCTCTAAGTACTGCAGCTCCAAGTAATAAGATTGTGACACTAATTACATTGAAAAGTTTGTATGAACTTGGTCATTTTTTTTTAGATAACTGACATAATGTACCTAACTTATAGCCATATAAAATGTTGTTACAAATAGGATAATCATCCTGTTCTTCTGTGAACTGGTAAGTCTGAACTGTTTGCTGCTTCCGCTGTGTGGTCAGAGCTGGTCGTATGTGCCGAATCCTGATTCCCAGGGTAGTGCGTTGCGATTTCTGGTACAAGATTTCTTAATCTTAATCATTTGTGAACAGTGGATTGACAGAGTTTGAAGTCACTTCCATGGATATAATAATGACAGGATGAAATATCAGGGCTGGATTCTTATACCCAGATTAATAAATATTTGAGTTATTTCTCTCTAAAGACTTGGATATTACCTATTTGTAAGCCTTCATCTCATAATTGCTGAAGCTACATAGGGATTAATCAAGTTTCATCTATTGTAGTATGTGGTTTACGTTTCATTTGGAGTGACACACAGAGCAGCTGTGTAGAAATCCAGATGTAGCTCTGGATCCATAATGAGCAAACCGCAGAGGTGCCAGTGGCAAGAAAAGGTCTCTGAGACAGCATGAAAAAGGAAAGAAACCTTGAGAGAGAGGCACACACACATATATATGGCACACACACATATATACATACACACAAACATATACAATATGGTAAATCTTATGTCCAGTCTTATTAACAGTTAATTCATTAGTAATATTTCTCAGATTTCACTTGACTTAACATAATTCTTCTAACATTAGTAACCCAAGCCTAATATCCTCGTATGTGATAATGTGTCCTGCCAGTAAAGGGAGCTAAGGTGCATTAGTTTGAGTGCCTGAGTGGAGCTCTCTCTCTTTCTCTCTCTCTCTATCTATCTCTCTCTCCCGTCTGCTATACACCCAGTGCCCCAGCACCAGAGATCTAAATTATTTACCCACACTGACCTACTTGCAGAGCGCTTGAGAGTTGGGAGTTGAAGCAATATTGCTGTGAGCAAAAAAGGCTGCCGTGTGGTTATGGCAACTACACTGATATAACTGTGCAGGGGGGCACTCCCACCATCTCACGCTCATTCTCTCTCCCACCATTGTTTGTGTGGGGTGGAAGTCTGTGATGCTGATGAGACGTCCTGACTGGAGTGGGCACTGCCCTGATGCCCATGGTTAGTGTGTGTGTGTGTGTGTGTGACTACATAGAGGCAGATCGATGTTATATCCATCTCTGCCTTTCTGTTGAATCACACACAGACAGGCATGCGCCAGCTGGCGTCAAATCCACACAGGGCTAATCAGAGAGGTGTGAATGCTGGTGCTGAATGAATGCCACCACTTCACATCGTCAGATTCTTGCTGGAGAACGAAGCAGAATGTAGCACCAGCATTCTCCACACAGAGCAGATCAGCTTCACAGTCACGGACGATCATCTAAGCTGATTTCTGTGCTAATCTTCTGCACCGGGGATTCCATCGACTGAAAGATCACAACAATGGCTTTCTTTCCTTTTGGGACTATTACCGGAACAGAGGCAAGATTTTGCTGTGTGTTGTTTGTGTCTAAATGGCCTTGTTCCAACTTGCTTTTGGTTTCAAGAAGGGATGGGAGTACAAAATATACTGCGATGTGTATACTGTATCGTGTTTGTGTGTGTGTGTGTGTGTGTGTGTGTGTGTGTGTGTGTATTTCTAATATAAGTTGTGCTGCTCTGGATTTGTACAGTTGTAGCTTGATTAAATCTACCGATATGTTAACATGGTCCCAGGGTTTGTTTCATGTTTTGTATGAAATGTTTAAGGTTAGGGGTACTTTTGTACAAAATTGAATACGATCCAGCTACATCATTCAGTTTGGATTGATTGTGTTTGCTGTTTATGTTCTACAGTACTTACATGATGAGGCTTACTACTGAACTGATCTTTTAACTGATTACTGAGGGTAATGTGTGTTAGTGAGAGAATGCTAGGCCCGTGGATGTATAGCAGGGACAGGGACGATAGAGCATTGTGTCTCTGGTTAACTGTCATTTCGGTTCTCTTCAAACAGCACCAGCAGTCTCTGTCTCTAACACACAGGCTCAAGTCTCGGACGAGATGACAGCCACTATTCAAAAGCTTAATATTGGAAATAAACATTTTAATCATTCGTGTCTCTCTCTCTCTCTCTTTCTCTCTCTCTCTCTCTCTCTCTCTATACTCCAGGACGATCTGTTAGTAGCGTCAGCTGAATGTCCCACTGATGATGAAGACATCGACCCATGTGACCCAACCTCAGGTGGGTTAGGTTAGTCATCTTTCTTTTTTTATTATTACTGTCCATGTGTCTTTCTTTTGCAGTGGCTCATTTTCATTAATAACCTCAATTGTTTTTAAATGGTTCATAATCATGAGTCAATATCTTCCTCTGATGACATCAAATAATCTGGCATTTAACTAATTTGGTTTGACTTTGGCACCGGAGCACAAAAGCGTCCCATTTAACAGAAAAATAAAGCATCTTCATTCTTCAGGAAAAATGACTGTTAGTGTCTTTTTGTAGAAAGTAATAATCATTTCACTCGCATATTTAACACATTTGACCCACGGAAGTCATGTGGAGACAAAAAGACGTATTTTCGAACTTAGTTATAATATTTTTGAAGCGTTGAGTAGAGACATTCAGGACAAGAATACAAGAATAAATGATTTCTTACAGTCAAACTACCATGGGCAATTTCTATTATGCAATGCGTGATACAAATACGCACACAATGATAAGCACTCTAAATTGCTTTCAAAGTTTGATGTAGACCCTACAATAGATGGAATCTAAGAACCATAAACTCTCCAAGTAGCCGATGAGCGAGCTGTTATTTTACAATGTAAAAAAAGTTTTGCTTGATAATATTCTTTTCTTTTTTTTTCATTTCAAATTCATCCATTCACTGCTTGGCAATTTTTTAAATAAAATTTGAATCTTAATTTCTTGTTAAAACACCTTTTTTTTATAAGGAATGTGTTTTGAATATGGGGGTTGATGTTTGATGTGACAAACAGAGATTTCGAAAAGGCCACTGAGCACGGGCTGGGTACCTTTTCCCAATCTTTCAGCAATGTGGCTACTTGCTGTCAACTGCATTTGACAAAAATTACAGAATAAAGGTTAACAGAAATGGGCTTTTGTGCAGAAGATCAGTGCAAGCTGCAAGTGAGCCATGTATTTGTTCCATTTACAGTAGCATTGTAAGCGTGTCAGAGAACTAATGAAAATTCCTACCTAAGGCAAGAATTTGAGGATTTCAGAGATCCAGGCTAGTCTGATGAATAATGTGAATGAGGCTATTATAGTTTGAACAGAGATAAAACTGAATAATAATGTTAGCAGCATTGTGATGTGTTCACTCTATTACCCAAAATGCGTGGGCGACAAACCTGATTTGTTATTCAGACACATTTATCATTACATTTCTCCACACCTGCAGGCTGCAGTTGACTCAGGGACAGTAAGGGAACTTGTTTGTTTCAGGTGTCATTTCACTACGGGTTTTATGTCCTGCCTGCAGCCATGCAGATGCTGAAAACCGCCCTTCTCCTTGTGCCTTAAAGCAAATCACGACATAAATCACAAAAAAAACTGATTATTATCTTTCTGCTCGGAAATAAACAGCAAGTGAGTGAAGCTCACTCAGTGGTCGGCAGAGATAAAAAATGTCTGGAACATCCAATTTAATCACTGTGTGTTAGTGCATCAGCCAATAACAAGGTGCACTTTATGGCCTGCTAGAGTCAATATGATGAGCAGATTACATTAAAGCTGTAAAGTGAATGCAGGCAAAAGGCCAACGCCATGAAGATGCACATATCAATGTTATCATGGATTTTTTTATGTACTGTAGATGCTACAAAGCAGTTAGCAAGTTAACGGTCAATCCAGTTGAGCAAAACCATTTCTTATAGGATTGATTTTCTTTATGTCTAGCCTTTTTATACTGCCTTTAGCATTTCCTATGAAATATCTCTTGCTTATAGTCAAGGACTTATCATTAACTGTGCTTCTCTATGTACTGCATTTGCATAGACTAAATATTTGGCTTGATTCTTCATTAATGCCTGCCTAATGATAAAAGGCTGCTGTTGGAAAGCAGAGAGATTGATGTTTCTAATTTCTCTCTTTCTCTGCCGTACATACAGCACACCCTCCACTGCCGGAAGCGAAGGGTTACCCGAGCCCGGAGGTGATCCGCGAGTCCAGCAGCACTACAGGCATGGTGGTGGGCATCGTAGCAGCCGCCGCCCTCTGCATCCTCATCCTCCTGTATGCCATGTACAAATACCGCAACCGCGACGAGGGCTCGTACCACGTTGACGAGAGCCGCAACTACATCAGTAACTCAGCCACGCAGCCCAACGGAGCTGCTGTCAAAGAAAAACCCATCGGCGTGGCCAAGATCTCCAGCAAGAACAAAAAGAACAAAGACAAAGAGTACTACGTCTGATCCCACAGACTCTTTCCCCCTCCCACTTCCTGTGTTCAGAAGCACGCAGGCGAAAGGGAGGAGCCACCAACCCTGTGTATAGTAATTAAGAGGAAAAAAAGCACAGTCTTAGTTTTAACTGAGACACCGATATATTGTTACTAACAATAAGAACCTATACTTTATACTCAAGCACACAAGAACAATACAAAACTATGCGTGTGTACAAAAGGAATTGAGTGAGAATGAAGGAACCTTGAGAATGAAAATCAATCCTCTGGACAGGGACAAGCCAGTACAACCCTGTAGGTTAGGGTGAATCTCTTAAAGACGTGGCCACTGGTCAGAACTGAGGTCTTACTGTGTTTCATATTATGTTGCCTGTGTATGTGTTACTGGGACATGCCCTCTCCATGCAGAAAATCCATAAACGTCTGGAAAAGTAAAAAGACTTTCACTAAATGAGAGGAAAAAGAGACTTATTACACTGAGAAGCTACCTACTGTATGATCGTTCAATCAGCCAAAGTATTCAGCCCCTCTTTTCTAATGGCAGTGTTGGCCATCTGGAGACAGAACCAAACTGAAGATAAACGTAAAGGATCCAAACATAAGTCAATATCGAGGATGAATACCTTGGGTCAAAGAGGACTATGGAGGCCTTATTACGAAAGTGTAAAATCGATCGTCGTTTCTTTTGTTTGTATGTTGTTCATGATAATGACAGCAGCGATGAGGTAGTGATGCTTCTAATTAAGGTAAAGAATGGTGGGCTCGTTTGGCGATAGTTTGAGAAATACTCCATGCACGTGAAGTATCTTATTACATATGTTTATATACGGTGCAAAGACTATCTATGTGTGCTCTCTGGACTGTGGCTGAAGTGGTGTTTTATAGCCTGTTATATAGATGATGCCAACTACAGTATACCTGCTCTTCAAACATTTTCTAGTAAAAGCAACCGGGAAAATGATTAAAAACAGAAAAAAACTAAATGTTAATGTGTTGCTATAGAGATAGAACCGTTTCTGCCATTAGCTATGAACATTTGGGCTCCTGTATTTTTTTTCCTCCTTTATGTGCACCTTCAATGCCAGTATTTATTTTTTTTTGCCATTGAATTTTTATTTTTGCAACTACTCCTTTTGTGTCAACATACAAAAGACACAAACACTAGTTTGAGTTTGGGGAAAAAAAGTGAACCATCACAAAGTAAAATATGATTGGAATTATTAAAGCAATATCATTTTGCTCTTCTTACATGGATTATGAGCTCTATTACTATGATGTAAAAAAAAAAAGATAAACTCACAGTGACCTGGATCCCAAAATATGATGTTTTGAAATATTTCAGCCAGAAGACACACATCTTAAGAAGAACTAAAAATGTATTGTTTGTGAACATTCCTCTTTGCTATATTGTACTACACTGAATACACAAGAGGCACAAAATACATACAATTTCACAATAAATGTCAGAATTTTTTTTTGTTTGTTTTTTTTTATTTGTGTTTTTATTTGTGTACAATTTTTCTATGATATCTTCTTTTGTTTTTATTGTGGCAATTCTTTAACGACCTCAAAGTGAAGATTTATTATGAAAAAATAGTTTTGAAAAATCGAACAAATAAATAAAATATTAATTAAGACTTAAAGCTATTTGTCTCTTATTGTTCATGTTATTATGTTATTATGTACATTAAATACATAAAGGAGTGTTTCCTTTTTAAATGTCTTGTTTTTGCTGCCCATTATTTTATTTTATTTATATGGTTCTGTGTGTGCGCATTTGTTTGTTTGTTTTTTTGTCCAGGTGACATCATTAGAGTAGGACAACAGAACAAATAATGCATCGGGGCAGGGGTGGCTCAGTGATTAAGGTGTTGGGTTACTGAATAGAAGGTTGGGGGTTCAAGCCCTAGCACCACCAAGCTGCCACTGTTGGGCCCTTGGCAAGGCCCTTAACCCTCAACTGCTGAGTTGTATAAATGAGATAAATGTAAGTCACTCTGGATAAGGGTGTCTGCCTAATGCCATAAATGTAAATGTAAATACACACATGTGAAGAGGCAAAAACACTGCTGCTGTAAGCTGTTGGTCTGAAAATGATAAGTGTTAGGCTGAGTGTCAGAAAAAACAGTGAGGAGTGAGAAAAAGAAGATGAACTGGCAGTGAAAAGCAGAGACATGTCTCTGTCTCCATTGTCAGGGTTCTTTTTTTAAAGAAGATCCACCTCAAGTTTTGTTTAAGACACGTTTAACAGCAGTGGCTTTGTAAAATGATATTTATACTATTTCTGGAGATTACTCTTTAATCTTACTCAAGTAATGCATCCCAGGGGAAATGTATAGTATCATTCTGTTAGAAATGTGACCCTAACCCCAGTTCCCCTCAAGGTGCATTATGGGAATTCTGTACCTATTAAGGTACAACAATTGGACATTAACCTCTTGCCGTGCGTTGTGACAGTACACTGGGTAATTGCTCCACTGTGGTTTGGTGCATGAGTACAAAACAGCAAAACTCTTTAAGTACACTAAGTAGTGAATATGGTGTGGATTGGTCCTTATCTATGGTTGCAGAGTAGCCATCATGCACTCTGATGTTAGGAGACAATAGGACATAAGGCTCATCTTTTTGTATGGAATGTTTAATTCCTTTAGGTTTGTACATAGTGCTGTCTAATGAATTGAGACACCATTTCAGTAATGAAAAGATGGAAAATCAGGTCCAAATCATGACCAAAATGAGGTCTTTCTGCCTATAACAAACTTTGACATCTCAACTTAATGTTTCACCAAAATGGTATGGAAATATTTATATTCATGGAAATGTTTACTTTTTAACCTGCCTAGAAAATCTTCCTAAAATACTATGGGTAAGGAACTAATTGAACAAACACAGTGACAAAACAGTCTGCGCATGCAGCCATGGGCTTGTGGTTAAGGAACCAGCCTTGTGACCGGAAGGTCACCGGTTCGATCTGACTGAAGTGCCATTGAGCAAGGACCCTAACCCCCAACTGCTCCCTGGGAGCCCTGGACGAGGCTGCCCACCACCCTGGGCTAGTCTGCTCACTTCACTAGTGTGTGTGTGTGTGTGTGTGTGTGTGGACGGGTTAAATGCAGAGAACAAATTCCTCTGTGCACAGTAGTTCAATACTTCATTCATTCACATGGTATTTAAAACCTTGCTATGATGAAGTTGTTGAAGATTGATTATTATGGCACCTGTCAAGCAGTGGGATATATTAGGCAGCAAGTGAACAGTCAGTTCTCCATTAAGTTGATGTATTGGAAACAGGAAAAATGGGCAAGCATTACGATCTGAGTGACTTTGACAAGGACCAAATTGTGATAGCTAAACGACTGGGTCAGAGCATCGAGCATCTCCAAAATGGCAGGTCTTGTGGGCTGTTCCCAGAATGCAGTGGTTAGTACCCAGCAAAAATGGTCCAAGGAAGGACAACCGGTAAACTAGTGGCAGGGTAATGGGCGCCCAAGGCTCATTGATATGCATATGAGTAAAGGCTAATCCATCTGGTTCAATCCCACAAAAGAGCTACTGTAGCACAGATTGCTGAAAAAGTGAATGCAGGTTATGTTAGAAAGGTGTCAGAACACACAGTGCATCACAGCTTGCTGTGTATGGAGCTGCTTAGCTGCAGGCCAGTCAGAGTGTCCATGCTAACCCCTGTACACCACTGAAAGCACCTACAATGGGTGTGTGTGTGTGTGTGTGTGTCAATTAGCTCGAGAAGAGATGGCACCAGGATACACTATGGGAAGAAGGTAAGCTGGAGGATGCAGTGTGATTATCTGGGCTGGGAAACTTTGTGTCCTGGTCTTTATGTTACTCTGACATGTGAAGCCACCCCTTAATGGCAAGGTAATCCCTAAAATAGCAGCGGTCTCTTTAAGCAGGATGATGCACCCTCACACAGTGCAGAAATTGTTCAGTAATGGTTTGAGGTGTTGACTCAAAATTCCCCAGATCTCAAAGCATCATTAGGATGTGCTGGATAAACAAGTCTGATCCATGGAGGCCCCAGCTCGCAACTTACAGTACTTAAAGGATCTGCTCCAATACAACAGCATACCTTCAGAGGGCTTTTGGAGTCTTTTGTGGCACAAGGGGACCTACACAATATCAGGTGGTTTATATATAAACATTATTCCCAATTAAGCACCTATCAACCTGTTATCATGGCAACAGTTGTGCTGTGTTTTCATTTTAAATCAGACATTTAAAATATTTTTCTCTTTATGAAGAAAACATTTCAACTATGGAAACTGGTCTACTGATTGGAAGTTCAAATCCCAGCACCACCAAGCTGCCACCATTGGGCCCCTGAGCAAAGCCTTTAACCCTCAACTGCCCAGTAGTGTAAAATTAGACAAATGTAAGTCACTCTGGATAAGTGTGTCTGCCAAATGTCGTAAAATGTAAATGTAACAGATGTGTCATCAAACAGCACAGATTTTAATAAACTGAAGTAAATTCACCAAAGAGATTATGGTTATCCCACATACTTTGTGTATCTCACAGCTTGGAGATACACTGTATTGCCAAAAGTATTTGTTTGAGTGACACCCCATTCTTAATCCATAGGGTTTAATATGATGTCGGTCCACCCATTGCAGCTATTACAGCTTCAACTCCTCTGGGAAGGCTTTCCACAAGGTTTAGGAGTGTGTTTATGATGCTGATGTTAGATGAGAAGGCCTGGCTTGCAGTCTCCACTCTAATTCATCCCAAAGGTCTTCAATTGGGTTGAGATCAGGACTCTTCCACACCAAACTCACTCATCCATGTCTTTATGGACCTTGCTTTGTTCACTGGTCATCCCCAAACTGTTCCCACAAAGTTGGGAGCAAGAAATTGTCCAAAATCTCTTGGTATGCTGAATCATTGAGTGTTCTTTCACTGGAACTAAGGGGCTGAGCCCAACTCTGAAAAACAACCCCACACCATAATCCCCCTCCACCAAACTTTACACTTGGCACAATGCAGTCAGACAAGT
>JAOVVG010000054.1:8339123-8350617 GCA_028566375.1 Leptodoras nelsoni | reverse complement strand
GGTCCTACACCATACTAATAAATTATTGTGGTCTAAAATGACAGGTGTTTCAGTTTCATTGTCTAACCCCTGTATGTTGATAAGAGAATTGAACTGACCCTATGTGTAGAACGGTGCCTTATTCTACATTTCCTACAATACTATAGGTGCATTGTGGGTGTTCTACACCTGCTAAGGTATACATTTGCTGTGCACTGTGGTCACTACAGGATTTCAGTGAGCACCATGTGGTCTGTAAAGCATAGCCAGGGAGTCCATGGTTTATTAGCTTGTTTGATTGGTCACTTCAATTTAATGGGTCAAAGTTAAACCTAAATTTACGGCAATTAACAGAAATCAACTATAATTTTTGGAAATGATTACCAAAAGGGAAAACTTCCAAAATAGTGCACCTGTCTAGTGAAAAGTTCACAGTCATCATACATCATCACAATAAATCTAAGTGAACTACTACATGTTTTATGTGTACATACAGGCCAGAGAAGAACCATTTGTGCAACGATTCCAGCATCCGCAACCAGGAGCCGTACTTCTTTGAGGAGCACTGTAAGGATGTGATCGAAGTGAGCTGCTACCCCGAGCCAGATGCCTTCAACCCATGCGAGGACATCATGGGCTTCACCTTCCTGCGTGTCCTCATCTGGTTCATCAGTGTGTTGGCCGTCTTGGGAAACTTCACAGTTCTGTTAGTGCTCCTCACTAGCCGCACAAAGCTAACAGTCCCCAGGTTCCTGATGTGCCATTTGGCATTTGCTGATTTCTGCATGGGCCTCTACTTACTGATAATCGCCTCAGTGGATGTACAAACCCGATCGCACTACTACAACTATGGCATCGAGTGGCAAACGGGTGTGGGGTGTAGCACGGCGGGTTTCCTCACGGTTTTCGCAAGCGAGCTTTCTGTATATACACTGACAGCTATCACGCTTGAGCGCTGGCATACCATTACCTACGCCATGCGCCTGGAGCGCCAAATGCGGTTACACCATGCGTGCAGTGTCATGGCTTTCGGTTGGCTCTTTTCGGTGCTTGCTGCTCTAATGCCGGTGATGGGTATGAGCAGCTACATGAAAACCAGCATCTGTCTGCCCATGGACGTAGAGACGGTGTCATCACAGGTTTATATTATGCTGCTGCTGATTCTCAACGTGCTGGCTTTCGTGGCCGTATGTGCTTGCTACGTGCGCATCTACGCCACAGTGCGGCACCCTGCATCAGTGCCTGACAGTGCCGATGCCCGCGTGGCCAAGCGAATGGCCGTGCTAGTCTTCACAGACTTCCTGTGCATGGCGCCCATCTCATTCTTCGCCATCTCGGCAGCTCTCAGGCAACCACTCATCACCGTGTCACATGCCAAGGTTCTGCTTGTGCTCTTCTACCCAATCAATTCATGCGCCAATCCCTTCCTCTATGCCTTCTTCACCAAGAGCTTCAAGCAGGACTTCTTTGTTCTTACCAGCCGTTTTGGCTGCTTCAAGTCACGTGCTCGTGTCTACCGTACAGAAACGTCTTCTCTGCATAATGGCCCTAGGATGTGCTCACCCAAGAATAGTGATGGGACACTATACTCTCTGGGGCAGGTTGCTCATCCTCACTGACAACCATCACCGTTGGAATTCAAACACTATAAGCTGCTCTCATCTACACGTCATCTGTTCCATGCTGCTCGGACTTCAAAAAACACAAAAAGGAAATGAATAAAGCTGCACAAAATTTGCTCTCGTCAAATACAGTATGTGTGCAAAACAGCCTCAACTGAGGTTTCTTGCTTTTTCGTATCTCTTATCTCAACTCTTCTTTTGTTGAGCACATACATTATGTTCAGTGTCACAGTAACCTTGCAGTCTGATTCGAGTCCAGATGTTACACCAGAAAGGACCTGATTCAGTAGATATCCTAAACCTTCCATGTTTTTTATATTTACATCTGCGTCCTTGACTAAACCCGGTCTGAAATATGAAGCGAAGTCTTATTGACCAGGCTAGGGGTCATTCAGTGCAGACTTTAAGGCAGCTTATCTGTGCACCTGCTCCTGTGTTTGGCTACAAGACACAGGATATTTGATCATTTTCCTTCTTGAAATTTTCAGTTTGAGAGAATAGGTGGGAAATAGGAGATAGCTGCAGCTGGACTCTGTCGAAAGAAGACACACAGGAAGAGGAATTTGGTACGATGATATGCTTCACGTATCAAGGCCGGGAGTTCAAGGCTACGGGTCAAGGGCTTAGTGGACAGAAAACCACACACAGCGAATATCCAAAAATATTCAGCACCAGAACTTCATCTATAAACACATACACCCATCCCAACTATTTAATTTTACATCCAATAACTTAGCATAGGCAATAATCACTTCAAATCAAAGCCATCAATATTGCTCTTTATATGCTTTCATTGTGAAATGGTTAGTCATGATGTGTAAGCAATGCAGATTTTAAATAGGGAATAAATAAACTTGTGCTGACCACTAGTGGTGTATCTGTCCTCATCTGTTTCAGCCGTTCGCTCATTATGCCGCATGTAGGGGATATCAATACGGATTCACTTCAAACATCAACTTCAGGGATGATGCTCACTCTACACACGTCTGCTCACCTGCAAAAGAACACCAGCGCTGAAGAATTTAATCAGATTTTGAGCCGTGAAAGAAGCTTTCCTCATCTGAAGAACATTTTGAAACCATTTTGTCTGCAAATGAAACCAGACTGGTTTTCTTCCATGTCTATTGGACTATTAATTAGCATGATTAATGGTGGACATTGCTGGGGAGCAGGCATATCACTTACATGAAAATGGTTTCCTTTCGACAAGAACAAATTAGCAAAGTGCAAAGAAACAAATAAGGAAAATATAATTATCTGTCCCAGACTTAATGAACTGAGATCTGCACTGAGTCAGCTGTAACAGCTCATTCAGCTTGTATATCCTCCGATATTAAAATGAAGTTAATAATGGAGCTTATTTATTTTGAATAGTTAACAAACAACTATTGTGATGACTATTGTGCATCAAAGAAATGGAGCTTCGGGATAACTTACTCACAATCCTTACCAACAAAAATGTGAAAGATTCGAAACTAACTATTCAAAAGCCGTCGATCGACTTTTACCGTTTTTAAACACCAGGTGGCCTCGCTGCTCAGTCACGCCAACGAAAACCAAAAGAAAAGAGGTTTGTTCTTCCAAAAATCAGACAGGCAGGCATAAAAGAAACCCTTTTTTTATTTTAATACCATATATAATGCAACAATTGCATATCTTTGGCAAAAAATAAACTTTATAAACATTTTATTAACAGAGGTTAGCTTACAAAACCAAAAGATGGAAGTCTGTCAGACAGACATGGCAGACAAATGCAAGCAAACTGATTGGCAGCTCTGAATTAGTGGAGCACAATAATAATAATAATAATAATAATAATAATAATAATAATAATAATAATAAAACAATTATCACTATGCTGTATCACAGAGAGAGAGGTCAGATATTCAGAAGTCAATATTCCTGTTTTGGGAGAGGAAAGTGGCTGCTTTTACAAGCTTTAAATCTAACACTACAGCTCTGTCGCTCTCCTCTAAACCTCCTCTAGTAATACTTCTTGCATCCTGTGTTATCACTATGTACAAATCGAGGGGAAATTGGCAGCCTTGGTAAAACGTGTTGGGCAGCAACTTCACAATGGCAACGGTTAAAGTGATGCAATTAAATAGGGAACAGTTAAAAGATCGCGTTAAGAAATTTGCTCAATAGCTTCACAGGTACCACAGGACTAGTGAGCTCACACATAGAGGACACAGGAAAATGTCCTAATAGATTTTACTAGCACCATGGCTCAACAGGCTCAGTTAGTTGCTATAGCAGTTACCTGCCTGTCAGGTGCAATCTTTCCTGATTAGAGCTTAATTTAGCCATCACTAGAAAGAGATGAGTGCTATTTCACTTACTTAGGCAGTTAAAACTTGAACTCAACCTGAAACAATAATAAAAAAAAAAAAGCGATGAAGGTTTCAAAGATAGCTGGGATACCCCTGACGGTTTCATGAAAACAGAAACCAAAGTGTGAGTTTAGACAGAGTGTCTGAAAAGTCCAGTACTCATGCCAAACCCCATCCTGGTAGTAGCAGGTTCTGACGATATCGGTTTCCTGTCTCATCAGTTTGGCTTCCTGTAGGTCCATTCCCATGACTTCCTCATTTACAGAGCTGCAGAAAGGCAAGTGGTTTTTTTTTCCCTCCTTTCTACCCACAGCCGCTTTTCTTCCAGAGTCCGCATTGTCTCCAGTTTCCTCTCGAGCCAGAACAACTCTCACGAGGTCATCTGTGCAGCGGAGTGCTACATCCAAAGCCTGAAGCACAAGCCCCAGGCATACAACTCCTACTAATGTCCACTGAGAAGTTTCTTTTTTTTCGAAAAGCCTGCCCTCTGACTTCTCTCAGCACTCGTATCAAATCAATCAGACAGACAGCCAGCCAGAAGTTGTGACAAGGATAATAGTGATGCTTATAGAAACGGGCTGCTGAAGAGAGAAATAAGTTCATGGTTAAATCCGCTTCACTGCATTGTCTCCTATAATTGCTTAAATGCTTAAAGTGTCACACGTGTAAACGTATGTGGGAATTAATTCTGGATACGTAATGGCACGGGACTACACTTACTACAGAGACAATCGCTGGATAAATACTGAAGTGAACGCAACGAGCCATAGCTCTGCTTTCATGCTGATCTCTCCACTATGACTATACTGCTCAGGGAGGTTGGGGTTTAGGGCAATGATCCAATCAGGGTGAAGAGGAAAGTCGCATGGTTTTTGACATCATAGCTACGAGTGCACAGGGTTCCAGGGGACACATCATCTTTACCAGACGAAATACAAAAAACAGCAGTACAAAAATAAAATAACTACAAGTATTTAGGTCAACTAATTATTGCATTTATCTTTGTATCATATTTCTTAACTGAAGTCTTATGATTCAAAATCAATGGCACTTTTATATCTTTTTTTTTTTTCTTATCTAGCTTTTCGTCATTATGCTGAAGCCCAAGCCACTTGTGAAAGTCATGCATTCATTCTCAAGATATATACATTTGTGTTGTTTTTTTTTAGAGGTGGAAGCATGCAAATCTCCTCTGAGTTTTTTCCCAACTCCCCAAAGTTCTCTTTTTAATCCCCTCAAACTTTTAGTTGTGAACGTAGGTTGGTAGGTGAATGATGATTTTTTTCTTTTTTTTCCCTCCTAATCTGTTCTGTACAACAAAAAAAAGCATCAGTATGGCTTTTCTCTCCTGTGTTTGTGTTAGTATTGCCTGTTGGATGAGATGATTGGAATATTTTGAGGGAAAAAAAAAAGGATTAATTTCAAACAAATTAACTTCAACCAGAAGAGAGAGGCCAGGACAGGCCACAGGAACAAGTCACATAGTGAGGGTTGTAAAGGGAAATAAAGAGTGAGCAGGCTAAAGAGCCAGGTTTCATTTCCTGTCCAGCTTCCTGCTCTTGCGTCTCGAGGCTCCGAGGCTGGTGCAAATGCCTGCCAGGTGCAGGAGCGAGCCAGCTGCCTCCTTCAACTCATCATCTACCTCAGGCTTGGGATCATGTCTGGCCCTCTTTAATGGTGGATGGCTACCATTTGGCCAACCTGCTCTCTCTTGTTGCCCGTGTGTGGCAGCACCGGTACCCGTCGTCTGCCGGAGAGAAGGGGATACGGGGATACTGCTGTAGTTGTGGTCCTGTTTTGGATCCCGGCTTACCACCACCAGATCCCTCCGGGAAAGATCGATTGGCCCTTCTTGCTCATCTGAGACAGAGAGATGATCAGAACAACTTGTGAATATCTCAGTGGAACCTTGAAAAAGGGATATGAACACGCATGTCTAGACAAAACAACAGATGCCAGACAAAACTAGGAGAGGAAATGACAGAAAGATGGATGATATCTGCATAATGGCGCTCTCTTACATGGGTCAATGTTCTGCTCTGAGGCAGACTTTAACAGCATCATGGCAGTGGCAGCATCAAAATCACATTCTGAAACGAGAAACAAAAAAAAACAAAAACAAATAATGGACACAGGTTCGACTGTCGACTGAGTGCACCAGTCTCGGTTTGTGTTTATGTGTGCATGAATGAATGAGCCACTTTCAGCCAGAGTGATCCTTCATTACAAAAGCACCGGTGCCTTGGTTGTCAAGGTTACAAAATACAGGCAAGAGATGGCATTTGCACTCGGTGTGGCCCAGCAGAGGATGAGCAGAACAAAAGGAGCTGAGATGAGTGATCTGTTTAAATGTGTAATGATAGATTTGCTAATGGTGTGTGAAGGATATGACCCACTTAAAGTCCTTCAGAAGAGTAAGGATGCTAGAAGGCACTGTGGTTAAGTCCACTTACCCTTTAGAGAGTAGCCTTGCTCCAAGGAGAACAGGTGACAAGGAGGAGACGAGGCACTGCAGAGAACAGAGACACATTCATTACGCACAGTACTGGCACCATAGCTTTAGGGCTGCGCAAAACGGACAAAAATAGCATGTTAGGATTATATCACTAAAAATACTGTATACCTTGTAATATATCTGTCTTGCAACACAATGTCGGTGTCCCTTTCTGTAAAAACCTAACAATCACGGCTGAACCAGCTCAACCTTGAACCAGTTTTTATACAGTTACTATTCAATATGATGGCATAAAACAGGTTTAAGACTGGGCTGCGCTACTCCAATGCTCGGCATGCCGTTTCTAAATGCTACTAATACACAAACACTACCAGAGGAAAATGTTTTGAATGGAATAGCCGCTGAATGATTCCAAGTCGATGTTGCTATAGGGGACTATTGGATGGGTAGATGTCCAAGATTTCTCCTAGCTTGTTGTATGGATCTACACAGAACCTTCATGGGTTCTCACAAAGAAAAAACTCGAAGAACGCTCACTTCACGGTCATAGCTTAAACCTTTCCCCCCCTAATAGAACATTCACGGTTAAAGTGGTCTGCATTCACTTTCTCAAAATCACTTAAAAATAAGCACTTATATAATTATGTTTTTAATAAAAAAATTATTCTAAATCATTTCTAAATTAATTATTTTAAAAGATATCAATTATTTTAACATAAAACATGGCTTGTTAAGAGGCTCATGGGAGTTCCTTCATATCGAAATCCAGTGTTAGAACAACCATTTAAAAAAAGGATATATTTTCTAGGTTTCTGATAAATTAACAACTAAATGAACAGCTCAAATAAATGACTACTAAGCCCTGATTTTAAAGCATACTGCTGAAGATGGTCACCTGGGAGGAGAGGCAGGTGGCGTGCAGAAAGCCTGTGCGCTTGGGAAGTGCTGTTTCTTCAGGGCTTGCATCAGCGTGGGCCGGAACTCAGGGTGAACGCACCACAGAGAGCCTTTCCCATTGGCCTGAATTAGAGAGAGAGGGAAGGAGCAGGATGCCAAGAAATGAGCATGACTTCAGCAAGCTGTTTTCAGGAAGCACTACGAATACACTCTTTATGTGCTTACTCATATACTTACACCACCCCCCACACACACAAACACACATCGCAATACAGGAGTAAACCTATTGTCTTTGTGCAAGCATTCAGCCCTACATAATAGCTTATTTCTGCAAAAGCCCCGGAAGCTTCCTCAGGCAACATGTTGGAACAGCTCAGAACTGTACCGTGTGCGTGTGTGCACGTTTGCCTCTCTGTCTACATGCGTGTTTGCATGCTGGCTTGTGTACATAAAACCGGACTCATCACCTCTTTGTCTGAGGTGTGGCCCTGCAGGGTTAATATGACCTTGACTCAAATCATCAGCCGGGCTCATAAACAGGAAAGAGGAAACATCACCATGGCAACAGACACCAGGCTGCGCCACGTGAAACCCACAGATTCACTCAGACACACACACACACTCACATTAACGTAACACATCACATCATCGAGCCATCTCACTTTCCGCAGGTCGCACTAAAAAGAAATGGAAGCTCGCCTGTAAACCCGCACGATCGCTTATGTGGCCTGCTCACAATAATTTTAATCAACCATCTTCTGTTCCAGCCTTGTTACCATGTGACAGAGACCCTGTTTATGTACACATGTACAGTACATATTGATAAGATCTAGACCGAATGCATTTACACTTATAGCCAGTCAAGTTGCTGGGTAGACAAACTGAAATGTGTTCGCTGCATCAGATGAAATATGCAAATAAGCATGAAAGCCAACTTCCTGTATCTTCAGTTGACAGTTGATAAAGAAAGTCAAGGACCATGTGCATTTCGAGTAAGTACACGAGGCTTGCTGTAATAGCAAAATAATACACCAATGATTCTTTTCAAGTAACAGCACAATCTCCTCACAGAAAAGCTCAACCTTATCATCGTTATACACACAACACGTCCTCGTGCAAGTCGTTCCTACAGAAACCATGATGTGTGCATTAATATTACCCACAAACAGGGCACTACTGCCAGAGCTGCTGGTGTAGAAAATTAATCAACGCCTTCCGACCAGTCAGTCAATAAACTCAGGAGCATTATCATAGAACGTAACGTACTGACAAATGTCATCTCGTATTATGTAGTGTATACGTTGTCAAAACACCTTGTGTCTTGATTCACCAACTTAAAGCCTGTGTATTTACACACCGAAGTACCAGAAAAACTACATAGCAACACCGACTGTGCACGTCACTGGTTGCATACGCCAGTATGTAGCCTATATAAAGAGAAAGACATCTATGGAAGCTTCTAGAGCCGTTTCCTCAATTAGATTTAGCGATTTTCAATTCAGGTTAATAGTTGGAGCTTGTGGAGGTAGAATTCCAGCAAAACCTTGAACTTGAAACCTTGAATGACTCTGGGTGAACTTGACCACCCAGAGAATCGTTTCATGTGATAGGCGTGCAACACTGCCTCAAGTAACATCGGAATTCAACAAACATCAGTGTGAGGACTGTGCAACATCCCCCTCCAAGATCCCTTTGGCAGACTTATCAAGTATTAACTGGTATAGCAGTTTTTCCTGGTACTTCAATGTATACTTGCATTACCTTTATAATCTTTGTCTGATATAATCCTGATACAGAGTTCTGCAGTCACTCACAAAAGTGAGTACACCCCTCACATTTCTGCAAATATTTTATTATATTTTTTCATGTGACATCACTATAGAAATGAAACTTGGATATAACTTAGAGTAGTCAGTGTACAGCTTCTACAGCAGTATAGATTCACTGTCTTCTGAAAATAACTCAACACACAGCGATTAATGTCCAAATAGCTGTCAACACAAGTGAGTACACCTCACAGTGAACATGTCCAAATCGTACACAATTGTGCCGTTGTCCCTCCCTGGTGTCATGTGACAGCGCAGTTAAATTTGCTGCTTTGGGTACGATTCTCTCATACTGGCCATTGGACATTTAACATGGCATGTCATGCCAAAGAACTCTCTGAGGATGTGAGAAATAGAATTGTTGTTCTCCACAAACATGGCCAAGGCTATAAGAAGATTGCTAACACCCTAAAACTGAGCTTCAGCACGGTGGCCAAGGTCATACAGCAGTTTTCCAGGACGGGTTCCACTCGGGTCAACCAAAGAAGTTTAGTCCACGTGTTCAATGTCATATCCAGAGGTTGGCTTCAAAAAAAGACACATGAGCACGGCCAGCATTGCTGCAGAAGTTGAAGAAGTGGGAGGTCAGCCTGTCAGTGCTCAGACCATACAATGCATCAACAAAGTCTGCATGATTGTCATCAAAGAAGGAAGCCTCTTCTGAAGCTGATACACAAGAAAGCCCGAAAGCAGTTGCTGAAGACAAGAAGTCCAAGATCATGGATTACTGGCACCATGTCCTGTGGTCTGATGAGACCAGGATAAATTTATTTGGCTCAGATGGTGGTCAGCATGCATTGCAGCACCCTGGTGAGGAGAACCAAGATAACTGTGTCTCGCCTACAGCCAAGCATGGTGGTGGTAGCATCATGGTCTGGGGCTGCATGAGTGATGCCGGCACGGGAGAGCTGTAGTTCATTGAGGGAAACATGAATTCCAACATGTACTGTGACATTCTGAAGCAGTGCATGATCCCCCCCCCAAACACTCAAAGATGACTACTGCTTTGCTAAAGAAGCTGAAGGTAAAGGTGATGGACTGGCCAAGTATGTCTCCAAACCTAAACCCAACTGAGCATCTGTGGGGCATCCTCAAGCGGAAGGTGGAGTCTAACATCCACCAACTCTGTGATGTCATCATGGAGGAGTGGAAGAGGATTCCAGTAGCAACCCTTGTAGCTCCGGTGAATTTCATGCCCAAGTGGGTTAAGGCAGCGCTAGATAATAATGGTGGTCTCACAAAATATTGACACTCTGAGCACAATTTGGACATGTTCACTGTGAGGTGTACTTACTGTTACCCGCTATTTGGACATTAATGGCTGTGTGTCGAGTTATTTTCAGAAGACAGTAAATCTATTCTACTGTAGAATCTGTACACTGACTACTCTAAGTTATATCTAAGTTTCATTTCTATAGTGTTGTCCCATGAAAAGGGATAAAAATTTAAGGTGTACTTACTTTTGTGAGTGACTGCAGATCAATAAACATGCCACAGCTACATCCATATCATTCTCTCAAACAGCAGCGTTTAGGTGTTCTTACCTTCCCCAGGCCACGCTCCACCTTGCGAAAGCACTTGTTCAGAGACAGGTTGTGCCGCACCGAGTTCTTCCAGCCAGTGGGAGCGCTGGAGAAGTATGGGAAGTGTTCCAGGATCCAGCCATAGATGTCCTTTACAGGAAGAGATTTACTGGGAGACTGTTCGATAGCCATGTAGATCAGAAGGGAAAAGGAAAACGGAGGCTTGGATTTGAGGGGGTCCCGTTCACTGCCCGGACTCCCGGATGAAACAGAAGAAGAGGAGGACGAAGACAGGCTGTGTCCACGTGGAGAGCCCATACTGCCCTCTATGTCAAACAAAGGCCCACTGCAAGACTGCGCATCACCCAGAGTGAAGTTCTGCAGCAGGTTCTCGTGCAGCCAGTTCAGATTGGTCAGCTCATCGTCCTCGGGTTCGAGCCCAGACCTGCTCACAGCCCCGGAGGGACCGATCCTGTCCAGACTAGTGGCTAGAGGGCTGGACGCGCTTTCTGCTTCTGGGAGAGTTCCTGCCCCGCACATACCCTGAGATCCTGGAGACTCGGCTTTCTTATCTGGAGACATCCCGATTATAGGACCCATCAAACTTGGGGGGTCTATGGAGAGAAGAGGGAAGGGAAAACAAGACAGAAAGGAATGCTTGTTATTAAGACACAGTTTCATATATTATAGGACCAAAAGACCGATAACAGGGTTGCTGTGGTATACAAGTTAAGGTATTACTTCTTCAAATAATCTACGAATGCAGATCTTCAGTTCTGACATTACATTTACATTTATGGCATTTAGCAGACGCTCTTATCCAGAGCGACTTACAAGAGTGCTCAGTCATCAACTTGGA
>JAOVVG010000054.1:8231406-8248107 GCA_028566375.1 Leptodoras nelsoni | reverse complement strand
CAGAAATTTCCCAGGTCGCCCCACCCGGGGATCGAACCCGGGTCCTTCTTGCTGTGAGGCGACAGCGCTAACCACTGTGCCACCGTGCCGCCCCTCATAATATTATCAAAATATAAATGTGGCATATTAAAGGAAAAGCAGTGGGTCTGTAATTCTGTTGAAGGCCTTTTGCGTTCTTCTGACCTTTATCCTCTGATGAAACGTTTCTTGATAGAACTGGTCTCTTCCAAGATGTTCCCAAACATCTCGCAGGCCACAAGGGCTCACCAAATGGTTTCATGAGGTTGAAAATGATCAAATCAGTATCTCAAGCTGATCTCAACTGAACAGCTATGGGAGATTTTAGTAGGTATATGGGAGGGTATATTTTCTGGAAGAATGGTATACATTGATTTAGTACGATACTAATTTGCAGTGAAGCTGTACTAGTGGCTGTCTTACTAAGCCACTTTATTTTATTTGTTCCCTGTATCACCATTCTGTAGATTGGGTAAGACTTTCATTTATTACAACACCAGGAAATGAGACCTTCTAAGACATTGCCTATGCTGCTGTGGTGCATTTCATTTCTCTTTTATTTGAGTATCTTGTAGTAGCTGTAGCTACTGAAACGGAAGCTGAAGCATGTGTTAGAATTAGAGCGGGTGGTAAAAATATCCTCTTCTGAGGTTAACCATCAGGTATTTGAAGCTGAATTTTTGGGCCAGTAATATGCCCAAGCCCAGTCTTTCAGCATGTAGAAACATGGATACTAAAGTAGTGACTTGCCCACAAAAACAGCATACATCAGACCTACCCACACTTCTCTGTTCTTGTGGTTTAGTTTAGTTTCTTGACATTCACTCTGCACTCAGTAGTCCTAAGAGTTTGGCACTTATAATCCCAGCTGTTAACAATTCCATTCCTTCAAAGATTCTTTTGTGTGATAGAAAACTCTCCTTCTGGTTTCAGATCCCTGTGGGTAAAATTCCTGCGATGTCATTTCCCAACCTCCACCCCCCACCCCACCCCCACCTTTTCACACACTCTTTCATTCTGTTTCACACTCTCCTCATTTCCTGCACTGACTGCACACTCAGCTCAGAACATCGCTCTTATGTTTGAAAAACTCTCATGAGTGCTGCCTCCAGGAGCTGAACTTTGTGATATTCTAATTGCTTTCCACTATTTTCAGCAGCCCTCCCCCCTCACCAGCACGTCCCAGAGCCTTGCAGGCATGTAGGCAGAAATAGCACACATTGCTTTTATCTGTGCCTTTCTAGAAAGACGAACGAGCCACCAGTAAGAAAGCAGATTACGCAGTTCTCTGACCCAACCGCATCCCACGTCAGGCCACCCACAGCCAGACACCTAATAAAGTGATGGGGAAGGAAGAACATGAAGGAAGGAAAACGACAGACCTCCATTATCTGTATTATGACGGATATTGTTTTAGTTCTGTCTATAATGTACGTTTTACATATCTGATCTTATCTGATGAAACTTTCATAAGGATCTGAACAAGTAAGGGTGATGGATTGAATACAAATGAAGTAAGCAAAAGAACAAAATTTTATCCCTACATATCAAAGCATTTCATATTTAATTAATTATGCAAATCCTTTACTAATTCTTACAGCATTAATAGTATAGTTATACGCACTTCTGGTGAGCAATTTGCAGCAGCATTTCATTAGACTTCTTGTACAGGTGGCACCCAATCCCTTTTGTGGGAGGGGGCCAGTACAGTGTGGTGCAGGCAGGACATGTTACTTTAGCCACATGCTGTTAAGCCTTTATTAGAGCGATCAGCTGTGGCATTGGCTGCCAAGCATTATCTCAGCTTTTTTTTTTAATAACTGTTGCTCCATTACCACTTGGACGAGGCCCTGACCTGTCTGAAGGTATGCCAAGCAAACAGCGGGCCATTAATCAACAGTGACCCTACTTATTTTACATTTATCTATTTTGGCAGACACTTTATCATAAGTGCAATACAACCAAACAGGCCACAAGTTAAACTTGTGACTTTTGCTTTAATCCAAGCACTTGGTTGGTTAAGAGCATTGCTCCAAAGCCCCCCTTCTTTAACAGTGATTCTTTGACAATTTGAGGATATAAACCCACCAACCTTATGCTAATTTGCTCAGAATCGTAATCACTAAAACTGACCCATGTCCAACTTTCTAGGTATCCCAACACTGATTTATTCAGGTGAAAGCAAAAGTATTTGTGCTTTTAAGATAAAGCTATCTTTAGTACCAAAAACCAAACTGTAAAACCCAGCATATGGGAGGCACCTTCTAGCAATCATCAAGAACGGTACTGAAAAATACAACAAATACAGACACAACAGGGCACAGAGACCTATTAGACACCCTTGTTCATTTATCAGAGCAACAAGAGGAGTAGCTGGGGGCTCAGGAGCGTGCACACACACACATCCATCAGCAGCATGCGATAATGACCCAACCGATTACTAAACCATGTGCAGTGATGGTGGACAGCCAAGGCTGGGGAGAAAGATGATCTTATTAAGTGTCAGTGCGGCAGGGGGATGGGGGGGCGGGGTTGTTATGTGTAAGGCAACTGACACATTCCGGGAAAGGCGTGCATTGTGTCCTTGTTGAGTGATACATATAATCAACATCTCTTGGAGATAGACAGGCGGCATATCCGACAAGAGATGAGGACGATTTCCATTATGAGAAAAATCGAACAGTGATGACTTGTGAAATCAGTATGATTCAGAGCATTTAGCATCTTATGCATAACCCTGTATGTATATTCCTTAACAGTGCAAAAGCCTACCATAAACATCATTTTTGACTCAAACACCACTTATATTAGCATAGCACATCTATTCTTTCTATCAAACATTCCCAATATGGAGAAGACATTTCCTCTGAGGAGTTGTCATTTTTATGAACTGCTACTAACCTTTATTCCCCCCACCCGACATGGACGGTAAGAGAAAACTATGACTGCTCTAGACTCCCAAAGGGTTTAACAGGTCTTATTGCAGGGCAGTAATGTTTCTGGAACCTGACTAAAGCATGGCAGCTAGCTTACAGCTATTGATAGCCAGACTTTCAGTAAAGTCACCCAGCTGCATGAACTTTAAAACACTGATGGTAACTGTGACCACAAGCTGAGAAAGTAGTTCAAATAATATACTCAAATGGATTTCTAAAATAAGCAACAAACATTTTTCTACTTCAGAGCCCATAGATACATGATGTCCTCCATTCAGCTTTCAAATGATACTTTTAATACTTGCAAGACAAGAGACTGAGCATCCATAGGAACGGATTTTTTTTTTTTGCTAGGAAACTTAATGAAACAAATGTAGCAGAGCACCTGATCCATGACTTAAAGAAATGAGAGGCATGGATCCGTCGTGTCTTAACACAGTGGACCATTCATGCCTGATTGGACACCATTCATATTTATTTGATTTGTAAATAACCATTAAATTCCACCTCCACTTGATTATTCCAAAAGGCCTTGTCAGCCAACACCATCTATGCGCATTAACAATGACACTCCGGCAACATTTGCCTTTCCGCCATCTAGCCTTTTGTACATCCAACACCATGAACGATGGCTGATTTTCAACAGCCCCTTTTAAGGAAATGGCAGAGCTCTGATAGACATCAAGCTAAGCTGAGCATTAACATTGCTGGGAAAACATCCACGTGAGGAAAGAGCATGCATGCAGTGGATGGAAACGTTTAGAATTAGAAGATACACTCCTGAAATAGCTTAAAATTTAAACAATACCAGAAGTAGCTCTATCTGACCTGATTTCAAGCGATGCAGGTTTCTGTGGAGTTGTATACAAGCACAAAAACATTCCCACAATTCTAGGTTATTCTGTCCTAGATACATGCAAAGTGGGGATTCCACCTAAATTATGTAAATTCTTTTGAAGCAAACAAAATCATTTTGACTGAGTGACCATGACTAAACAGCTTTAAAACTTCAAATACCCTGCACCTGAACTCCTAGCTCAGCTGTAAAGAAAACATCTTATCAAAGGGGCGAAAGGCAGTTGGGATTAATTGTTAATTTTATTGGAAAACAAATATACAACTTGGAATGGATTGTTTGAGGCATGGCTGTGCCATAAGCAGTTAACAAAGAAAAAGTGACTAATTATAAAGCATAACAATAGAACAGAAATACAAAAAGACTATAGTGTACGAGTACCTGCTGATAAACCCGTTAGTACTTAATTCACTGATGTTGCAATAGTGCAATGTTGAAGATTTTCTTCCATTTTTATATGTAGTCCGTTGTCCATGCAGAGCAGTTCCTCAAAAAAAGGAGAGAAAGAGGGAGGGAAATAGGAATTGGAGTCGTTTGGACTCCACTCATGGTGACAGGCAAGCAGACTGCAAGCACAAAAAGATGGTAGTGCTAGCCAAACTGTCTGCCTGTACCCGTCACCTGGTCCTGTGACAGCCCGCTAGCTCAAAATGTTAACAATTACCAAGTGCAGAAAGGGGCAAAACAAAAAGAAAATTACACATGCAGTTCCTTTGAACAGCAGAAGATGGGGGAAATTAAAATGAAACATTTTACATAGATTAAAAAGAAAAGGCAAAGTTTTATACAAGAAATTCTGTACAAGGATCTCACTTTGCTGTCATCATCTGTACAAATTCTGTGGAAAGAGAAAGGGGGGTTTTTACTTCAGAGCCATTCTTTATAAAAACTTTACTACTTTTACAAAACCAGGTCTGAAATCCGTACCTTCGTAATTGACCTGGCCATCACCATCGATATCTGCTTCTCTGATCATTTCATCAACCTCCTCATCTGTTAACTTCTCCCCCAAGTTTGTCATGACATGACGCAGTTCAGCAGCACTGATGTATCCATTTCCATCCTGAATACACACACAAGTAGGTAAGCAATAGTCCAGAAACTTACTTGTGTCAACACAAAACCAGCAAATAGGATACCTTGTCAAATACTCTGAAAGCTTCTCTGATCTCCTCCTCACTGTCTGTGTCTTTCATCTTCCTTGCCATCATGGTCAAGAACTCAGGAAAGTCTATTGTTCCATTACCTGAGCAAAATCACAGCAGACAACCACATTACATTGCACAGGGTCAGTGCAGCCCCTCATACTGCAGTTCTGCAATTAGCTGTTCAGACTTAAGTTCCCATTACCCAGATTAACCAAAACAGTTTCACATGTACTCACCATCTGCATCCACTTCATTGATCATATCCTGAAGTTCAGCTTCCGTTGGGTTCTGCCCAAGAGAACGCATCACTGTACCAAGCTCTTTAGTGGTGATGGTGCCATCGCCATCTTTGTCAAATAGTGAGAAGGCCTCTTTGAATTCTGTCAGGAGACAAGCATGGAATCAGTATATAGACAACATTAATGTGCTCAGTTTGGCATCAAAGCTTATTCCTGTAATTTGCTGCAAAAGAAAACCCATTAGCCAGACTTCCATTATTGATTTTATGAAGACGTTCTCTGCACCAACTCTGTTTAATACGACTCAATAACCAATGCAAAATTTGAGTTTACAGCATCTTTGCGATGCCACAATTGTTTATACCAAATACAACAGATATGACCTTTTGTTAAGTCGCATATCTTCACAACTGAAACTTATTATTAAGAAACTAAATCCCTGCGGATAAATGCAGCAGCCTTTTCCGCAAAAAAAGGCTGAAAAGTGAGTGTGCTGGGAATCTCAAATTCCAATCATTTTGGACAGTGGTATTTACGAACTGTTACCAAGACACAATAACCAACAATGCCTTGACTGAAACGTCAAGAGCAGGAGGGAGCTGTGGTAGATGCACAAACAAACTACAGCCATGGCAACGCTGGCCCATGCCAACAAGTCTAAGGCCAAACTAATGACACTGTCTATGGCATGACATTGGTGAGATCCGCGAAGGGCTACAAATGACCAAAGGGGAATTTTCACATGCCTATGAGAAAAGATGACCCAAGATCGACTCAGTTTTTCAATGTGATGTAACATGGGCAAGTCCAGAAGGAGCAGAGGGATAGGGGGTGTGAATAAGAGAGCTCTGCACCCAAACAAGCAATCCATTATACAGTTTAAGGAAACTTTAAAACCAGAGTAACCCAAAGTGTTAAAAACGTACCATTCAAAGGCAGAAAGCATAACCCAAATCATAACCGGTCAGTTGGATCAAGATTTCATGAGGCCAATTTTAAGAAAACATAATGAATTAAGTGTGCGTTCCCCAACATTTCCAAACGCCTACAGACATTTCTTTAATGGCCCTTGTGAGGAAGTGAGCTCACTTCAGTTGGCCAACCCACAGACGCACTCAGTTAGCCAAAACAAGCTTGTCTATAAACCCACCTTAAAAGGCAACAGCAGCAATGACAATCTAACATCATAAGAGTTTTTGGCACAACCATGCAACAAGGAGTGTGCAAAGACAGTGATTAAACGGGGCATGTTTATGACCTTACCAGCAATCTGCTCTTCCGTCAGTTGATCTGCCTGCAAATGAAAACGGACAAAAATCAGCGAAAGGCTCGTGAGCCGCGTTTAAGCATTCCAACATTACAACACAAACACGCCCTTTTAACACACCGCTGCAGATTGCACTTTATTTAATCCCTACAGCAAAGCCTACACTCTCCCCTCCCTTCATCCCACAACTCCCAACAGGGTGATGAGGGTGTACAAATTCCTGTAGCGCAGGCTTGCTGCATCACCGGGCCTTTCCTTAGAAGCAACCTACACCAATGGGACAAGATACAAGATAACATCTTGTGCAAATGCAAACCCTGCAGCTTACTACACCGGTAGCTAGGGTGCCATTTCCTCTGAAATTTATCGGCTAAAGCTTGTTGAACATGATTTAATCTACACTAAGGACACCTGAGAAGCTTTTTAGTGCATGTATGGACCAGGTACAACAATGAATGAATAATGTTCAGGTGTGGCTTGGGCAAATTACACAGTTATTACCCTGAAACATGACTAAACGGTGCAACATCACAGATACAGGCTACATTTGTGCAGGAAACACTTACTAGACCATTTATTCATGTTTGTTTTTTTTATATCCAGGACAGAATTATGTTCATCCCATTCGGTCTAAGCCTGAACACTAGCCAGATAATCCACTAACTGATCAGAAAGCACCTTTGTCCTGGCCATGTTTTAAACACATTTAGATGCACACGTGGCTTAACACCGGTATACTTCACCAGATCTACTCCAAGTATTACAAATTAAAATGAACTTTAATCCTAACTACTATTACTCAATGTTCATACCAAATGACTCACTTTTCGTTCACAATGAAATCACTGGCGCTTTTTTTCCTCCGTCGAGAAGGCGGGAAGAGGAAGGAATACTGTACATGTTCAGTCAGAGATTCCACTATATAAGCTATAGAAATATAAAACGACTTCAAAACCCTGAATAACATTAAATATCTTTATAGCTAGATACCCCCGAAAAATGTAAACTAACCGGCGGGGTTTCTTAACCAGCATTGTACCAGAGCTAACTCACCTAGCTACCAGGCTAACCCCTAAACTACACAACCGTCGAAACCAAACTAAACTAATATAAACTAAACTAAACTCGAAAATAAGAATATACCCCTGTAAACATTTTTAGCATGAATAATCTATAGCTCAGGGACTAAACAGACCTCCATTAGCCGGCATTTCTAACACGCAGCTAAACGGTGGATGATGTAGCCTTAATACAGCAAAGCCACCTTTTCCTTTGCGAGTTGCGTTTGTCCTAGTTGAAAAAGAAAGCTAATTATTATAATATTTTTTTAAGAAATGTACTCACCATTTTCCTATGTTTGCTCGCGTTCTGTCCTGCAAGAACACCTCACAAATCGTGAACAGAAAACTCGGCACAGTGCAGACCCGCCTTGACGGTTGTACATAAAACGCCTCCCCTGTACGTGTGTCCATCCGCCGGCTTATCTGCATTCTGGCGAAAAGCCTGTCACAAATACTGAAATACTACACGCACAATCCTAGAGTGGTTTAAAATCTTATCTATAAATACGTATGTCAGAAGTGAAATAAGTTAATTTTTTGAGCTATTAGTCAAACTATTCTTTAAAACACACAAGGACTAGCTGATTGCGGATGATTACTTCTTGTGATGCGGTCGTGCGGAAGTTTCTGATTGGCTCGTTTGTACCTGCAATGCGTCACTCCTTTGGTCACACACAGCAGCGTTTAACCAGTCATAAATGTCAGCTCAACCCCGTGGACTCAAATCACCTGAACCCAGCCAGACGTTTGTGTTATTAGGTTGCCTCATAAGGAAAAAAATGTTTTGGTGTCTAAATGCAAGGACTTTAAATGTTTTTTTTTTATACCTTGAGTCCACTTTTCTGATGCACACTAACAAACTTCTGACAGTAAAATGGCCATGTGCACAGGTCACTTATTATAGTGTAAGTTCCCTAGTTAAAAGTCAGCCTATATAGTCTGAGACATTACCCTGGTAGATCTGTACATACCGCAAACAAATCCGTCACTGTAATGAAAACTGAATCAGTTATTGTTTTAAATAACCAAATAACTAACAAATAAGCAGATATACTTATGCAGGTTATAGGCTTCATTCATTCATTATCTTAACCACTTATTCATATTTCAGGGTCACGGCAGCTTAGGGCACAAGGCAGGAACAACCCTAGACAGGGTGCCAATCCATCGTAGGGCACACACACACACTAGGACCACTTTAGAGACACCAATCAACCTAATGTGTATGTCTTGGGACTGTGGGAGGAAACCAGAGTACCCGGAGTAAACCCACACGGACACGGGGAGGACCCAGACCGCTCCACCCGGGGATCAAACCCGGGGCCTTCTTGCAGTGAGGCGACAGTGCTACCCACCGAGCCACCGTGTCGCCCCAGGTTATAGGTTTGTAAATCATATTTGCACACACTTAACTGTCCCAGGTCACTCATGGTGTATATAAGACTGCTAAGAGAATTCAAATGAGGCCTGCTTGAAAACATTTTCGAGTTAATGACTACAGCTCATGCTGTTTCACTGTTGTTCATTCATGGTGGCATCAGGAACATGGAGCGCTCAGGTTTATGGGACATTTTTGTATTAATTGTGCCCCCTCCTACTGCTTAGCAGCTCTATAAGATTCACTGTATGAGAGTTGAGTTTAGCTCGAAGTCATAGCATTCAACACCAAACTGCACAGACTGGCATGGGCAGGGATATAGTGCTCATTCCAGAGCTTGTAAAAAGCAATTGGAATTTGTGAATCACTCTGAATTTGTGTCCACAACACAAGCACAGTCTTTCTGTTTCATTTAAGTATGTGTAAGAGTTTCCATTTGTTAATATAATTCCATGCTGAGAAATGCTGAGTGTTATGTTTAAAATACCCTAATCCTCACCCTGCTATGCTCTTCCATTGGTTTCTACAAAGCATAAAGCATTTCCTTTAAGTGGACACATATGTTCTTTAAACTATTAGGAGTGGTACTGTAGAGTATTTCAGAGCTCTGGTATAAGATCTGGAAAGCTATGAAGGGCATATGGAGAAGATAGGTAGTCTCAAAAATGTTTGCTGATCAGAAACCTAGATACAGTCACGGATATTTAAAATGGAAAATCTATGAACATCCAAAAATATTGTGGGGTAAAATGCAAAGCAGTAGCATCAACAAAAAGGTATTAGATATCTAAGCCAGCAAATCCATTGCACAATGACTGTTATTGTGCTCTAATAAAACGCAAAGAGGAATGGGCCTGTTAATATCACACAGCTAATAATAGTTCATAAATGTGGGCCAGCAACCAAGATAAGGGCTAGGTTTAGTCTTAAACAAAAAAGACCTTTCAAATAAGAATTCCTTCTGACACCATAACTAAGAATTTTGTTCAGGAAACAAGCCTTAACAGTCATTCCACAGAAATAAACTTACAATTGTTCCTTGTTTGCTTTTCTCATAATCATAATGCTTATGTTTATAGTGCTTATACTTTACACTAATACTGAAATATCACTAGATATCCATATAGACATAATACCTATGGGTGGTATCTAGTACCATTAATGAAATGTCTGAAGCATGCACCATTCAGTTAAATTTGTGAGGTCTGGATTTTCACTTATTTCTGAAACAACAGTCTAGAAAGCTGAGATGTAACAATATTGCCTAGAGTTGCTCCAAAAATGAAGGTAACAAGATACTGAGCTCAGCTGTCAATAGGTAATTGAATCATAAGTCATACGAGACCAGGATAAGCGCTAATCACAAGTCTAAAGAGCCCTAGACCACTCAGATGTTTACCTGTAGTGAGAGCCTTGAAACTGAAGACCTATTCATTGGTAATGCACATTGAGGCCATCAAATGCACTGTAACACAGGGATCACATTTCCCACTTTGTGTGTACAATACACATGCACGTACATTATGCACCTGGGTATGGGTACACATGTATAAAAATAACTTACTCTGGTGTTCCCCCTTGTTCAATCACATTGTTTTTCATTCAGTCTTTTCCTGTATTGATCTCACTGTATTGATTGATATATTGAATAAATAAACATCACAGAAAGCAATGTTTGCTTGCCGGAATATAATATGTCAGCAGATAAATTGTAGAGTGTTAAACTGCCTGGAGCCAGCAGGCTAAACCTGATTAACAAGGATTTAGCCAACGTGCTCTATATGCTGTTTTGCAATGTATAATCAAAATGATAATTGAAAAAAATGATGGCAATATGAAGAGCGTTATCCAGATGCCTCCTGTTGAAAGAACCCTTCATTCTCATGAGTGAGAAAAGGCATTATATATCTAATTATGAATGGTTAATGGTTGTAGCATGTGGAAATGTAATTTACTGTTATATTGTTATTGCCATATAACTCTATAGTACTGTAAAAATACATCATTCAAATATTTGAGTTCATTTCTGTGCATAACACAAAAGCTGCCATTTACATCCCTTACATAACTTTTTTAAGCAGAGATTTGGGAAAAAATTATTAACAGATAACACACATAACTACAGCCTATATGCAAAACCATGCACTGGGGCAGAATTGTATGTTCTATGTCTCCAGCACAGTGTAATTTAAGAATAGCCCAGGCTTTAGCTGTGCATACTGGGCAACATCAATATTTCAGCAAGTATTTAGCAGAAGCTATCTACCATAGCCAATCTGTGCCAGCTAATTAAGGCCATCTGAAAACGAACGCAGCCTTATTATTGACACAACTGTATATTTGATACACTATAAATACAAAATAGCAGAATAACCTGTCAGCATCACATGGTACTATTGTAGTTTCTGGTAATCTACATTTTCAAAAAGGACAATCAACAAAGTACTATTCCTGCCAAGTGAAAATGTTAATTGCATTTCTATTACATAGTTGTAACAAGGTTTTGTAGATTTGGCCATGATAAAACATCATGAAACATTATATTACTATTCTAACTGCCTTGGTGCTGTTTGTTAAGATAGGTAATACATCCCAATTACACATAGCTACAAGTTCCATGTGACACATATAACTTGTAAAAGTATAAATGTAATAGAAGTCTTATGGGACAGAGGTACTCTGATCGCTCAGTCTTTTTTTATTTTTTGTCTATAGCACCAGTTCTCAAAGTTGGGTCAAGTGATCCTCAGGGCTCTGTCCAGAATGGGCAGGATGCTATAATTTTGTTACAGTGATCTAACATAGCACAACAAACCTGTACCAAAGTTATATATTATACTATATGTTATATATTATATATGTTATATATTATTATACGTTTGAGTTAGAGTAGTTATTAGGAAGTTCAGGAATAAAAAAATGATATAGATCCATTAATAACCAATTGTACAGTCGCTCAATGCAGTATAGTCTACATATACAGTGTAATATGTAAAATCACAAAGCTGATTTTGTATATATTTATATAAACTTAAGTAAATATGTTTGTAATATATTATATAATATAAACAAATATAAAATATAAGAGTACATGTGGAATATTTTCATATAATTAAGCATATTGACTTATTTTTTATGCATATATTCACATCTGATTTTTAATGTCTGTATGTATTTCATAAAACCTCTGATTTCTGAATTAGGTGGTTTAATTAAGACTAAAGGCAAAACTGTCCAATAGGAATATTTCAGCCGTCATCTAAACGATGATTAGATCCTTTGCTGCAGCTGACAAAGCAATAACAGTGTATTAATGATGGCTGTACTGCAGCTCAGGACTGATCTACATTTGCTGCAGTGCTTAGTGCTTGCGGCTAGTAATTTCTGTCCAGAGGCTGATGATTTAATCCCCTGCAGAGGCTCGCAGCTCTGCCCTGTCATGGCAGCAGCAGTCTGATCATTGCATCTGAACCCCTGCTTCTGGCCGTGCTCCAGGACTCTGCAGCAGACCACCTGACTGCAGCACCAGTACCCGATTGAACGCTGGCCACCTGATGGTGCAAGGGCACTGCAGAGTGAACACACACTCACAGACCTGTCAGACATCAGAGACAAGGAGTGATAACTGCACTGCAACATGCACTGACAACCCTGCAAAGTGGCATGAGATCTTGTCATGGACCAATCAAAATGTTTCACAGGGGTTTACCCAACATTACTTGAAGGATGGGCTATCATCCATACACAAAGTCTAGGATAAATAATTAGCGTAACATTTTTTTTTTTTTAAACATTGCCCAACATGTCACCATTTATAAAAATAATGCTAACAAGATTCCACATGCTGACAGAGTGCATGATGACAAAAAGGAAGAGATAAGAGATAAGAGATCCCAAGGGTCTTGTATGACTATAAAAATGAACATATGTAATTAGAAAAGCACATAAGTGTGAAAGAAAGCAGCTGAAGTATAGAAGAAGGGAAAAACCTGACAGATGTGATAATGATGTAGAAGGAGCCCTGCTCTGTACTTTATTCCATACTTTATTTAATGCTTTAGTAGCTCTGAGGCATTACAGATAGACACCTGCGCTTGCTGTGTATAATGTGTGGGTGATGGTGTGTTCGGTCTCCAAAATCCTACAGTGCAGTAGAGAAGCTTTCCACCCCCTTCCTCATCACTCAGGCCAGTATTTCAGCATTGATGCTTCACTCAGCAAAACGGCAAAGGAGTACACTCTAGCTGTCTATCTATCATGTCTCTGTAGAGTTGGAGCCAATATTCATTCCAGTCTCACCAGCACAGATCTGACACCATGGGATTCTGTCTAGTTACTGCAGGATCTTCATTTGTGGCTCTGGAAAATCGTAACCCACTTAAGTTAGTCTTGTCAAGCGTTTCATAGTGCTGTTTGATTCATGATAAAATTAAGATATAGTATAAATGTGCTTTTCTTTGGGTTTAAAATAAATGCAACAAGCTTGTCTTACATTACACTGTTACATTGCGTTATGTAACTTGACCTACTCAGTTATAAGGCAACCAAGTTCACACAGGCCCATGCTCCAGTGTAATTCAGCCTAACTGTAGCCTCTGGGCCACACTGTACACTCTTCAGTAAAGTTTTAAAGGTTACAAAACTAATTCCATATCAGAAAGGATTGGGAGTATAACTCATTCTCAATCTGTTCTCAGTATGTGTGGCAAAAGATACAGATCCAATCACAGCATGTGTCATATCACAACCCCCCACGTATCATTTCAGAAGCTAAATCTCTCGCAGGATACATTAGGCTTTTGGATTATGTACTCTACTCTATTACACTGGAAAATCAGCATATCCAGCTCAATCCTGGATTATGACCACTGATGAAATAGAGACAGTAAATCCAGGGTCAGATGTCACCAACTGACTGACACAAAGGCATATGCTGTTACTTAGCACGTAACGAGTGTTGTATGTGGAAATGCCATGCATTAGCATGTTCAAATGATGTAACCATGTGTACACGACATATGCAGTCCGTGCTAAACGGATCATGCTGGGAAACAAAAAATACGGACACCCTCTTTTGTTCATTTGCAACCTTGTTTTGCCTACTTCAGCCCGTAAATGCAGTACTGCAGTTATAATTATGGGCAGCAACCTGCTGTTCTGTGATTTTCACAACTCTAAAATGATGCCTCCACTTGATCTGAGGGCCATGGTAAAAGCTGAATTGATCAAATCTGTAATTAGAGTCTCACACAGAATAGAGTTATGTTAACCTCAGGGACAGAACAAATAATCATTATTAAATGTGCTCTCACCGATCTGTAATTAACTTTTCGGATTAAAAACAACAATTATACCTCAGTTTAATGCTGAACAAATGCGTATAGTATTATCAGAGCCACATTAGAAGAGGCAATATGAAACTCATAAATACCTGGAAGAACATGGAATGTGAGGCAGTACATGGTTATGTAATGTACACCAATCTCCATTACACTGGATGATACATTATGTTTATATCAAAGTAGATAATAGATGATAGCCATCTGTTGTGAATTACAGAGAAACATTAAAGTCTGGAGTGCCTCTGTGTCTCAGAGGGAGTGTAATAATAACACAAGTTGTTTCAAAAGCGTCTGTATTGTCTGTGGTTTGTAGCTGAGACCACAATAGAAATTGTCCTCAATCTTAGATGTCAGGATCAATGCGCGTGTTGATCCTCTGTGTATCCATGTGGCTTGGGCTGTCTGCCAGCTCCTCTCTCTATGAGTGGCATACGTGCATGATAACTGTTATACTAATACTTTCCTACTTTAGAGTTGGACACTAAATGAACATTCAAGTTCTTATTTCTTATGAATATATAATATTCATAGATTCATATTATAGCTATGAGCTGCCATTGGATGTACATTTGGAGGTTTTAAAAGGTAAAAGTGTCTCATTAGACATTAGTGTCTATCACACACATATTTTTTTAGTGTTGCTGGCTTCTTCAGTTTCACAATTTGTCATTACCGGTTGTCTAAGGCAGTGAGTTTATTTTTGCATATTCTAAAAACCTTAGCAGGATAATGCTTGACATTTCAGAGATGCAACCTGTGCTTGTAGAACTGTAAACTGTTTAGATTCTGCCATCTGCAGGTTCACTATAGAACTGCTGCTAGAGACTACTCTAAAAAAAGCTCTTGTAATAATAACCATAGGTTTCTTCAGCTTTTCCATTAAAAAAAGGTTTATTTATTTCTTTTTATAAATCATTCCGAAGCAGAACCTTTGTAGCAAGTGATAGCCATCATAGGAACCCTTGGGGAACACTTGCTTTTCAAGAAGTGTCCAAGCAACGCTTTGTTACAGCTGCTCTTTTATCCTGGACAGGGTGGAGGTGGAGGTGGATCTGGAGACTGTCCTGGGAACACGGGTGCGAGATAGGAATACAGCCTGAATGAACGAGATGTCAAATCATGTGCACCATACAAACATTTAAAAAAAAAAACGGGCAATTTAGTATAGCCAATCCAAATACCAGAACATTTTTGGGAGGAAGGAGGCAGGAAACTAGATAAATATGGAGGAAATCCAAGCACAGAATATTCAAAACTCCACACAGACTTTAATCTGAGCTCAAATTTATCCCTGGCAACAAGTGAATAAATCAAACCTGGACAAGTTGTTTTTCACTTTCCAGGTTTTATTCATGTATGAGTTCATTTATTATTTTTCTTTTAGAAAAAAATAATGTATGCTTCTCAGCTATGATTTGAAGAAACAAGATTTTCGATACTCTCTCTCTCTCTGAGCATAGGTTTATACTACTAAACTCTACCATTTACAGCTTGAAGAAGGTAAAGTAAATTACAAAGCTACAAGCGTAATAAAAAAAAATGTTTTCCTGGAACCCCCCCTCCCCCTTTAATTGTCATATAGTATAACACACTGCATAGTGAAAGTCTTTTTTCAGATATTCCAGCTTGTTAGGAAGTTGGGTTCAGAGCATAGGTTCACCCATGATGCCCATGGAGTAGGACAGTTAGGGGCCTTGCTCAGGGGCCCAACAGTGGAACTTGAACACAATCAGAGTAACCCAGAACCTTAACCATTGAGCCACCACTGCCCAAAAGACTCCTCTGACCAGACTGAGATCCGAATCAGATTTGTTGTAAGTCTTGTAAGTCGCTCTGGATCTGCTAAATGCCATAAATGTAAATGTAAATGTAAGTTTGTGCTGCCAAGCCCCCTCACCCAAATTGCTCATGACCAAAGTATTTATATAGAGCCCTAAATGCAACATAGCGCCAGATGTGAAAGGACCTGGCAAGGTGAGTGACTGCGTGCAAGGACTAGTAAGGTGAAGTCTTCTGTGGTACAGTCAAAGGAAGAACAGGAGGTTGACTGGCGGTTGGCTGCTTAGCCCTGTGGAGAGGAGAGATTTTTTTTATAGAGACAAAACACTCTGCAACATGATGTTCCTTAGTGGCCTTCCTTAGAGTGAGTCACCATGGAAATCCTCTACTAGTATCTAACAGTAATTCACAGCCAGAGCTGTCAGGGTTTAACTGTCAAATTAGGATCTTGTAGGATATTTCATGAAACTTCATCACACCTGAAAGTAGTACAACCAAAGACCCTGGCGCAAATGTCTGTTAATGTCTTAACACATATTTTAACACATCCTAACACAAATCATTAAGTATCATAAAAGAGAATATTCATTCATTCATGACTTATTCCTTTTCAGGGTCACGGGAGAGCCGGTGCCTACCCGGCAGCATAGGGCGCAAGGCAGGAACAATCCTAGACA
>JAOVVG010000054.1:8085942-8096733 GCA_028566375.1 Leptodoras nelsoni | reverse complement strand
ATAAAAAAGTTGATCTAGATGATGGTGTAAAATGATCACATTCTGTCATCATCATAAGTGCTGCTTATTCCATATTTATCAATGTTCGTCTCTTCCTCTCTGCCGTATCTGTCTGCGTCTGTGTTCCTGTTCTCTTTTCTTCATGTTTCTGGCCTGCATAAAATTTCTCCATTTTTCTCTTGTCTGTCTGTAGGAGATGCGTTCACGTGGTCACAGCCTGCGTCAGACCCCCCACATGGTTCCCATGAAGAACAGTGGAAATCTCAAATCCTCCATGAAGACTAAGCAGGCCTTTCTGCTACAGGCCACACGCCTCACCAAGCTGGCACGTCACATGTGCCGTGACCTCATCAGGCTGCGCCGGGCTGCGCGCCGCCCCTTTGTGCCCATTAACTGTGGTGCCATAAAGGCGGAGTGTAAGACCTCTTTAAATTCCTAACTTCAATCTTTCTCTATCTCGCCCCTTTATACACACACATACACACACACACAAACATACACACTCATCACTGCACCCTCTTTGCCCTCCTCCCTACACCCACCTCTCAACACCTCGCAGTCATTCCCCCCTTTCATTTCTGTCTTTTACTGTTTTTGTTATTATATATTATTATTATTATTATTATTATTATTATTTTGTTTTTGTATTCCCCCCACCTCGTTTCCAATAAAGAAAGCCTGTCCTCCATCATTTTGGGTTGCAATCATCTTTTCATTTCAGTTTCATTTGTTTCTTTAGTTTTTGATTTGCTGTTGTTGTCATTTCTTAACATAGAGTAAAAATATATTTGGAATGTCTGTGAAAAAGGGTTGTTATCCTGAGAAAATCAAATAGATCCCCATTATTATTGCCTTTACTCTAGCTTGTAGCAAGTGCATATAATGTGAGACTTGTATTTATTAACGTTGCATTTACAGATAGTCCTTTAAGTCTATTTTGCCTACAAGAAACTGTATTTTGCACACCCCTTATGATGTTTACTACTTAATGCTCACTGTGAACCTGTCCTTCCCTACCACAGTTCATTTTACTGTTGCTTGCTCCATTTCATTCTTAAGGTCATATGCAGCACTTGTTTTTGTTGGTCATGATTCTGCATGATTATATGTGCTATAAGATGTTCGCAAGGCCTAACAAAACTTAAATGCCTCTATAAAATAGTGCTGTATGTAGAGCCTGTGCCTTATCCTGCATCTGTAACAGATTCAGGCTGTCAGCTGGGGGGTTCAAAAGGATCTTGCGAATGTATAATCTCTGTGAACCGAATTTTAGGAAACAGTTAATGGATAGTTCATAATGGCCTTTTGCTGGTTAGAAGGGTTAAGCACCTTAAGGGATACAGTGTAGGAGAAGCAGCCTTGACGAATCCAGAAAGGGATAACATAGGCAGGATTTTTTAAGGCTGTGCGAATGCACTAGGCAAAACATCATTTAATGCATTGACTATCAGACTGAGTAATCTTTTGGATTACTTCTTAAATTTGAAACTTCCAAAGATAAATTATAAGAAATCTGTTGTTGCAGTTGGTAACTTGGTTTAAAAAGCATTTCTACAATGCATCAGTCAGCTAAAACCAGCAGTCTTTTTTACCCAAAACTTATGACAAGAAAGATATGAAAATAAATGAAAACTGTTCAAAATGAACAAATATGAAACTGAAAATATCACCCAATTCCAAGAGGAAATTGTTTTATTTTAGCTTATCCAGATCATTTTCATCTGGTGCCATTTAAACTAAAGAATAAATAGTTCGCTAGAAGCGGGTCTCATTTGTATGGCTGTTCTTTGCATCATCTGTGGATGATGGGACAGCTCAAGCGATGGGCCCAAGAAATGATTTTGCAGTAGTATGGGAACAGAAAATAATCCTGACTAAAATCATTTATCCTCAGGAAATGAGAAACCGTAGAGAAGTTGGGCTGCTCAAATTGCTTTTATGTAGCAAACGACTTGTGAAAAGAAGAAGCCACTGACAAGCTGTTGAGGCCTTATGTGTCTTTGTAATGGAATCATAAATCATGTCGTGACTTCAGTAGTTTGGCTGAAGATGCGAGAATACAACTCTGTATGGTTAGTAAGTGCAGTAATCAGAGAAAGCTGATATGCAAAAATATCATTTCGATCAAAACCTTCAGTGTGTAGAAATGGTTTGAAATATTTGGCTATGCCTTGAGAACAGTTATAGACTACTGCTGCTTTATTTGTAGTTCCTTAGATGAGCAAATAAAATCATGGAACAGGTTTATGGTGGTGGCTAAAATGGATTGGGACATTGAATCTAATGGCAGACAAGGAGTAGATGGGTATTTGAGGCTCTGGTAAATTTCTGAAGCCTGAAGTAAATATTCTGACCTGTGCTGATGTTGAAAGAACATTGAGGAGCAATTGTTAATAGCAATTTTATAAAGTACCGTCAAATAGTCAAGGAAGCAAATTTTCAGTGTTGGAAGTTCATTGCTATTTAAATGTTGACGTTTAACTAAATAAATATTTATTTGGTTTCTTGGCTTTATCTCTTAATTTCATACGCACAATCAGGTTTTTTATGTTTAAAGCCATCATTTCATATAACCAGCTTTTGAAAATATGGTCCAGCTTAGAAGGATAATGTGGTAGCTAGGAGCGTTGTAGACAGCAAAAAAAAAAAAACTCTTATCAGCCACTTCTTATCATCCATTCAGATTTTACAGTATCTAAATGCTGTAAATTTAAATCCATAATCCCTGACTTCTCCTCTGCATCATGCTTCAGCTTATGTTGCTCTTCCACGTTTTGTGTTGTTCCTACATCTTTCATTCTGTGTTTTCCTTCCACCCCTTTTCTCCACCCACCCTAGAAGCGTGTTTGTGTCACACCCATAAGAAGAGCCTGTGGCATCTCTGTGCTCTAAGGCATGGTGACCCTCGGGGCATGCTCTTTGATTTGTTTCCTTCTTTTCTATCATATCTTTGTTTTCCTGGTGTAAATGTCCTGTGGGCAATCAAAAAAAACCAACAAAAAAACAAAAATAAAACCATGGCTGAAACCATTCTTTCTGAGTCCTTGTAGTTTCATGTGTCTTGTGTAACTGTCCATCACTGTGCCACACTCACACTTGATATTCTGAGTGGAGCGGCAGTCGTATGAAGTTCACCTCCACTGACAGCATGAGCTCTGATCCATTAGCTCCTGTCATTCTGCTCTGTCCATGCCCTCATCAAGCGTGTTTTGTGTTTCTTTTTATGGCGTGCGAATGCGAATGTACACACACCCATTTTCCTTCACGTTTGATTTCCACTAGCCAAGCTATTTGGCTATTTGGATTCTTTTGCATACCAATCAGCATGCTGCCTGTGAAAATATAACAGTCCTGCTAAGATATGGGTTTTTGCCAGGGTTTCTTTTGTTTAAGGGTTAAGTGGTGCTTTAGCTCCAAAGTGAATGCATGGAAGCTTTTAACATCAATACCCACTTGGATATCACATAATATCCACTAAGTGTAGCGTATAAGAATCGCTTAAATCTTCAAGGATGGAAGAACCATGGTCAGTTAGTCCAAATGACATGAAATGACCAGCTTGGAAGATAATACAGCATTATTATATTGGTTAGCGAGTACATCGGCACGCACCTTTCAAGCCGTAATATCGGTTCTCTCCAATGCTAAAAGATATCTGATGAGATTGCATTTTCTATGCTCTGTGCAGTTCTTTCCTGCTGCAGTCAGTTCAGTGATGTGTCATCCAATTAGATGCATTGTTAGAGAGGGAATGGTTCGAGTATATTTCAGGGCATGTTAAAGACAGGACCTCATTTGCCAAGGCAACAGAATGGCTTGTCTCAGGAAGTCTTGCACCGGCATTCCTGAAGGTTTTAATGAATTTTATAATGAGCTGAAGTTGGTTGGACAGGGATTTTAATGACAGCAGTTTGGTCAGATCAATGTGCTAGAAACCAGGGAGAACAAATTTTTTTTTTTCCTGAAGAAACGGCTGCAGCACAAATTATATGCATTTGAATTTCCCTTTGCCTGGTTCTTCGTGCAAAGTGTCTGTCAAAAAGAGTGGTGATTCACAGCGAGTCTCTCTCTCTTGCTTGCTGCGACATATTGACTTCGTCCTGTTCTCTGTGTGTCCAATGCTGCCGGTTGATGTGTAGACATGATTCGAGTGGCAGAAGGCACGACAGGACGATCCACCAAACCCAAACCTTCCCAGAGGAGCACGCTAACCAGCGTCCTGCAGTACCTCGGTGAGTCACACCAGGGCTCCATTGCTGCTGGCCTGATTTTCTTGCAGGGAAAATGAAACCAACAGTGACCGGGTTTGTGATCTTTGTTGTTTCAGAGTCACGTCCGGTGCCCCACATCCAGCGCTCTCATCGTACACCTGGCCTGCAGGTCCAACCACCACGCCGGCTTCTTTCCTCCCTGCCAAGCCACGGTCCACTCGGCATGCTGGGAAAACGCAGTTACCACCATAGCAGCAGGATGGACGCTGAGAGACGGGCAAACGCACCGGGACAAGGTGCTGGCATGAAACACATAAGCACAAACATTTCATTATGATCTGTTCAGTACAAATATGGATATTAAAAAAAACACACATGTTTATGTTTGCTTTTATTACAGAAAATCAGGGTCACATCGTGGGTCCAATTCTGGTAAGTAAACCTTACCGTACTATTCTCACAAAACGTTGCTGCTTATCAAAAACAAGATGATCTTGCTGAAGACGATATGTAGTTTAAACAAAGAACCATGAAAGGGAAGGTCTTTACCTTGCCATACAAATATATCGCTTGTAAAGCCAGTGACCACATCTTTCATCTTTACAGCATTGTAGTTTAATAGACTTGATTGCTCAATACTGTCAGTTGGCATGTCAGCACATTTTACCAGTTGTTACTTCCTGTTTTACATTCTCCAATGATTTTAGTTAGATTTCTGTCCTCTGTGTTTGTTCCTAATCCTATAGCTGTAGACACTACTTATTCTTAGCTAATCCTATTTTTCACCCTTGAAATGGGACATTTACTGAGAATGAGTTCTCAGTTTACTAGTTAGCTGCATTACCACTATACTGGATACGTTTTAGAAATCAATTCAAGCTACTTTTCAGTGCTGTAATATTAGCTAATATAAATCATGTATTGGTATGAATAAATGGAAACAGTCTAATTACCATCACCATTATATTTATAAATTGGCTTAATCTTGAAGTGCACCAAGCTTGAATAGAGTAATGCAAGAATGTAGATACTTGGGATTGGATACTTCTTTGATGCATTTGTCCATATTTAACCTTGTTTGTATGTCTGTGGCACTAATAGTAATAAAAGTGCAGTGCAGACCCATGTTTTGACTAGCAGTGCAGATTGGTACACAGTGGTGTGTACAGTTAATTGGGTATATGGACATACTAGTAGTTGCTGCCTTGATTCCAACATGCCTTCTTCTTCATATTTTGTCATTCCCATCAGGTTTCATAGCATCATGCCCACCTTCCACCTTTAACACCTCCCTTTCTCTCAGCAGCACAATGGACGGAGCAGCGGCAGCCCCAGCTTACGAGCCAGCAACATGATAATGCGCAAGAGGCGACCCAACTGGATTGATGCCCCAGATGACAGCTTTTTCCTTGTTTCCCGAGAAACCAGGTATGTCTAACAAACGTGAAGCATGTTTTCCCTTTTGTGCCTTTTGATGTGGATATTGAGCTATAAGCTACATATTTTAGTTCTAAATAATAAACCACCGATACCACTAGTATACCGACAAGCTTACCTCAGAACACGGAGCCCTTTTAGGAAAAAAAAATGTTTAACACACATCATGTCAAAAGAGTGGCAGAATGCTCAGTTTGCTCTTTGATTAGCACCTTTGGGGATTATTGATTGACTCGGCATGAAATCTTTCATTTATTTTCCCACCTAGTCATGCAGTCATGCATCAGTTAACAGCCAGTGACAAATCCAAATGGCAGGAGCTGCACATGTGTAATTACAGGATTGGTCACACTCAGTACCAGTAAGAACCAAGAAAGCTTTACTTCAAACTGGAAATCAATAACGGTGCAAATATCGTTGTTGGCTTTAGTTATAATAACTTAGTGAGGTTGTGGTAGTAGCTTGGGAAGAATAGACTGCTCACTTGTCAGTAATGTCTGAACAGGAAGTGGCAGGACTCCACAGGTTGCCTGCAACTAAGCATAAGTTCACACCAAGAAAAATACCCACCCACCCCCTTTCTGGGAAAAAAAGCACACAAAAGTCTTAAAAGAAAAATGCAGTTATTAACTGTAAGCAGAAAAATCGTTGAACCGTTGCGACCTGGGTTTTAATCTACAGTATTCCAACTTTGGTGTCAAATCTTAACATTCCCTCCAGATCAGTTTTACTTGATTTCCACTCATTAATTCTTAGCCACCAGTCATTGAGGTATGAATGTCTCCAGAATTAAGTAGCTCATTTCATACCAAATATGTTCTGCAGCAACAAATGTGTCTTCTGAATCCTAATAATCATTTTTCAGTCTGCAGTAATTGAGCTAGAGTTCTCTATCTGCCTAGATGTGTGCTCAGCTTCTGGGTGATTATTAATCAGGTCTGAAATGGTACTTTTTATTTGGTAACAAACTTAGTAATGAATAAGGCAGCAAAATGAAACCTGAGTTGGAAAATCTGTTTTGGGGGTTGGGATGGGAGGGGGAGGTTTGGGGGGTGCACTAGAGGAGCAGGAAGACAATTTTATGCCCAGATACATCGTGGGTCACAGTGTGTTTGTGACTTCCTATGATTGACTGGCGGCTTGTCTCATTTCAGTGCTGTAGCTGTTAGACATCTGCTCATGGTAAGACCTTGGCCCATTACTGCATCCACACCAACACATGCACACACACATACACACACAAACTGGGGCTGTATTAGATTACATGTATGTGCATTACAAACAATTATGCTAGACATTTTATGATGATTAAGCTTTGAGTGCACGCAACATAGACAAGATAGAATGATTACCATGCCCACGTAGGCTCTGCTGTTGTTTGGTTAACTTTGCACTGATTGCCTATTTATTAGTCACTTTGAACAGCTTGGCTCAAAAAAGTAATGTATATTGATATATTTTCTGAACTGGTCCCTAGTGCAGTTTAAGTCTACTAGGAGTAGGAATAGGGAAGAAGCTGGAGGAAAATACTTCTCCATTAGGGCCCTGTCTGGATGAGCCATGACTGGGAGCGTCTGTGCTCGCTGGAGCGGATGCCAGGCTAAATTTAGAGCCTTTGCACTGAAAGATTAGCCTGTAACTGGCTTCAGAGAGGCTGAGACAAATGAGAGTCGCTCTGAGGCTGCGTCTGGCACTCATGTTTTACATCATCATACAGTGATCAGGAAATGAAGGTCATGATATCACTCTTGCATGTAGAACTTGTTCAAAGGAAAGCAACTGTCAAGAGAAGAAACTGTGTGGTGGGTCAGCGATGTAGGTGTGTATTACTGAAGACGTTTAGGCCTTATGTATCTGTGAACATTCCTGATATTTCCACATGTAGCCACTCCACAGTTGAAATCAACTGTCTTCAAGTCAATTCAATAGTAGCCATTACATCTAGATGCTTTTTTTTTGCTCCACAGGACGGCTGTTTAAATTATGAATGCACATGCATGCGTTTGCATTAATTCAAGTGCTCACTAACCCACTCAGCTCATGTTATATTTTTCTCATGGATTTGATGTTAGGAGTCCAGATCATGATTTCTTCATTAGTCGCAATCAGAGGCGAAAGTTCCTGTAAGCCTTAAATTGTCCACGAACACAGGACCCGGGGGTTCGTCCATTAGCCTGATCATTGCAATTATACCCAAAATGTTATATCAAATTATATTTATATAATCAGTCCTTACTGACTCATATTACAGAGCTTAATGCTCATGATCACTTAGCAAGGCAGTGCTTTCAGAGCATTACTCTCACAAATTAACTGGTAACACCGTCTTCTATTTACCTGAGGAGGAACTTCACACTAATGCAATTACTGAACCATGAAGATGTCAGAGTATATAATATAACCCGTTTCACACCTGTTTATCCTTCTATTATCATGTTCTTAGAACTGCAGGATAATGTATGTGTGTGGTGTGTGCATGTGCATATGTTACAGTACTTGTTTGCTCTATAACAAAGTGGTCTTTCTCTCTAGGGAGAAAATTAGTATCCAGTTGGTAATGATGTTTTCTGTGGTTTTAGACAAACACAAATGCCCCACGTCATGATAACGCAATGGCAACATTAGCTTGCCGTAATACAATAACAGCATGCCAGTTCCACTAAGAAAGATTTATGTGTTTTTCTACTGAGCCGCCACTAGTGTTCAGGAATATTTAGTTACTCCATTAGCCTGCAACAAATCGTATGTTTTCTTCAAAAAGCAAAACAATAGATTAGCCTTCAGCTGCTGCGACATTCATAAGCTATTGTTTGCAATTGGACAATGGAATTATTATTATTATTATTATAACAATGATGGTGTTGTACGAGTGCCAATTGTTGATCTGCTATGCAACCAGATTCTTCCTGCATGTCTTATAGGTTCCTATATGAAAGAGGAAAGGAAAGGTTGTATATTAATGCTTTCTCTATGGAGACACTGAGGTGACATGGTGGTTGCTTTTTATGAAGATGTGGACAAGAATTACAAATACAAGGAGATCGTTTTTCATGGCCACAAATTAACTTGGGTGACTATTGTATTTTGAATTGAACGAGACAGGGAAATCAATTGAATTAGACCATTGTGGCCACAGGAGCCTTATCATGGAGATGATTTCTAAAATTACACTTCAGTACTGGAGTGATGAATGATGACATGTTGGAGTTACTAGGTTACTAGTCACCAGTGACCTGGAAATACTATTAGCCCATGTCACATTAAGTGTATTCGCAAAGCAAACAGATTTCCTTTTGGCTATTCTCTCCAAATAATTAACTGGAGGACACATATTGAGTATGATGTTCTCAGAACAGATTAAGTCATGGGCTTGAGTAATACAGTTTGTGGCCACCATTTATTATGTCATGACACTTTACTATTAACTATTAACATGTGGCTGATAATATATTAATTTGTAGTTATGCCCCACAAAAAAAATGTCACTTCAGAGGCTCCATATTTGTCTGAAATGCTATTGCTTTTGCTGTAGCGTCATTTTGTATACCTCAGTCTTCAGCCAGAGCCTTGGACAAAATAATGTTGCAGGAGTGAACAGTCATGATGTTCTCTTGTGTTGTGGTCACAGGAAAGCCCGGAGGCTCCTCACTCGTTCGCAGTTAAGAAGAGCCTGTAGGCAGCCATGTGAGCAGATTAATTTGCGCAGGGTCCCCCAGGGGCCAGTGCAGGGACCCATCCTCGCGCCCCCTCACCCTAGTCTACGGATGCGAGGCCCCATTGTGATCCACGACTGACCCTCATCTGTGCTGTTTCACCTGCCTGCCTCTTCTCTTTCTCTTCCTCTTCGATCCCTGCCCCTAATCATATGACACAGTGGCCACACACCACTCCGCTCTCTCTGGAAGTACAGAAACAGTGCATTCAGTGAAGCATAGTTAACCAACATTGTGCACTATGCCATATAAACAAGCACTTAAAGTAACTCTAGGGCTCCATAAGTCTCAGTTAAGCTTCTCTAAACTCTGAACTGATCGTCTTTGTTAACCTATTACTTTGTGGATGTAAGGATTGAGTCATCTCTGTCCTATAAGTCAGTGGTCAGATGAAATGGCATTATAATGTACAAAGCCTTTCTTTCTCATGCTGAAGACTCTTGAAAGACTCTTCTGTAAAGTATTTGTGTGCTATTTTGTTTCTAATTTTATTTAGCACTGAATTGCAGTCCTTTGATTCTCTTACCTTATGTGAGTATTATGGCTACAGGCTTGTGAGCTGTTTTAAACCATGTTTGAACAGGACTGAAGATTTGACGTGTTGGACATTACTGGAAGGCAGAATTATGTAAATAGCATGGGACATCTGGATACAAGGTGCAGCTTTTTCCTCCAGTTTAATCTGTTGAAGAAGCCACCATTTTGATACATTTCATTATGCTCTATGTTTTGTATTCCAGAAAATGTAATGTGTTTCTGACTGCAGTTAACAGTGGAGGTTCTTGTTGCTCTTGGTGACTATTATACAGATTCAGCAGCTCCAATTGGCAAAGATGATCTGACATTCTACTAAAATTATAAGGCACACTGAGTGAATGACTTTATCCTTATGGCAGAAAAAATGACTGTTCTTTTATTTTAAGTGCATAACAGTTTTAGTGCCCTTTCAGAAGTAATGAAATAAAGTGTTGAGAACTTAAAAAAAAAAAAAAAAGAACTTAAATTTAGTGATTTTTCAACAGATGGTTATTTGGGTATTTTTCCTCCATGTCCTTGCAACGTTTCAAAACGTTCTGTGACAAAAAATGTATTAAATAACGCAGAATGGGAGTTACCATAATGCACATTCAGCCTGTTTATTCTGCATGTGACAGTCACAATGATCAGCAACCTAGTTTTTTTATGCTTCATATATTGTGTCGTGTTTACTTGTATGTCATGTGTTAAGTGAAACATGCAAAATAATAATAATAAAAAAGATTGTATATAAGTGTAATCTTCCTTTGTGGTAATAAGGACTGCTAAAGTATTTTGTGAAAGTATATACAACAATCAGGCATAACATTATGACCACCAGCAGCACTGATGTGTCTGATCCACTCACACCAGTACAACACACACTAACACACCACCACCACATCAGTGTCACT
>JAOVVG010000054.1:8065721-8078043 GCA_028566375.1 Leptodoras nelsoni | reverse complement strand
GGTTTCCTCCCACAGTCCAAAGACATGCTCGTTAGGTTGATTGGTGTCTCTAAAGTGGCCCTAGTGTGTGTGTGTGCGAGTGTGTGTGTGTGTGTGTGCCCTATGATGGATCGGTGCCCTGAAAAGGAATAAGCGGTTAAGAAAATGAATGAATGAATGAATGAATGAACCATTCCTACAAGAGGATACTGTCAGTGCACATTTTTCACACATCTTGTCTTTCATTTCTCCAGAGAAATAAACACCTAGAACAAGGAAGTAAAGCGGTAAACAATTAGCTATTAATGTTTTTCTCGTTTATTTTTTTATCCAGACCCAGGGGCATCTGACAAAAACGGGCTAGAAACGTGTGCATAAATAGGAAAACATAATTAATCTGATATTTCATTTTTGTCAAATGCCTGAAGGTGGATTAATTTGGTGTTTTATGGAATGAATGGTCATTAAGAAAAAATCACAGTATGACGTGGAAGCAGGGGCTGATTTCTTTCTAGCCCAGACTGTAAATTCATGCAGCTTATTAGTGAGTGTCATGTCAGGTGATTACACTGAGCCAAATGCATCCAAGGTGTAATCACGATTTGGGCTGACATTTTTCATCCTGTGTCACGGCATCAGAAACACGTCATCAGCAGTGATTTGAGAAGACGTGTTAAATACAGTTGTGGGTGTAATGAATGCAAACAGAGGGGTTATTTCCTCTCAAACTTTGCACCCAAAAGTACACATGATGAAAAAGAACAGATGACAGAAGCATAATTTTAGTGGTTTTTTGCTTTTTAGAGTTTACCCTGTTTGATATTTGGAGTGCATGTGTGTACCTGTGTGTGTGTTTAATAGATTGACCTACATCATTCTTATTACGCCGTCCATGTAACGTCATAGTATGGAAATTGCTCAACACTAAGAGTTTTATTAAAGCTGGCAACTGACTTAATGTCAACATAGTTTTCAGTGATTTTGCCTAGAAACACCAAAGCTTATTTCTGTATTTTTACTTAGCCTAACGTACCATCATTAACTAACATAAGGGCGCGTGGCCCTACGTCCTTGATATAGTTATATTTCTCACAACTCATTTCTCAGAGTTACAGCATAACTGCAGCATGTCACATTCATGAAAATATATTAATAAAAGTGATATCTTCTTTAACAAATTTGAAAGTGATATGTACTAAAATGAAGAAAATGTGTATTAAATTGAAAATGTTTTATTCATGTATTAGTCATAGATTTTGATAATGTCCCAAATGGCACATTTATAAAACACCAGATATAATAATAATAATATTTCCACAGTTAATACTCTTTTTTTTAAACATACATCACAGCAGAGGCATTGGAATAAACTCTGCAAAACCAGAGTTGCTCAAATAAGGTACAGATCCTTAAAGTAGTTTTCCTCTGGTATCCTTCAAATTCTCCCACACTCCCTGACGAGCTCCAGAGTCTCTGGCCTTACCGATAGGGCACAGGTTAATATCTGTTTTGAACATTGCAAGCCACCCCAAGTACAAGAGAAATAATCTAGGGCAAGTGTTCTGCTGAAGATCATTTTAGTTCACCCTCAGGGCCTGTAATATAATCCTGTTTAGCTGCTTTTCTCTAACCTCGTTTAGCTGCAGCCTGACACCAAACGTTAAACGTTTCACCTAAAATGAAGCTCAGTTATAGAAACATTAGACAGAATTAAGATTGAGTCCGTAAAGTATGTGGACTTATTAAATGTTACAATGAAAACAACTACCCAAGCATCTTTCATCCACTACAGTACGCATTTTAGGGAACTTTAACAAACCTTAACAATGTTAAATTTGAATCTTGGGACTTTATTGTAAAATAATTTAGACCGGCTTTGTAGGAAAGCACATTCATACAACTGTCTTGCCAACCTTTTTTTGCTGTCTCAAAATCTCTTTTGATTTTCCTACTGATAATGCATTAGTCAGTGTAACATATTTTCTTCCATGACTTGTCCTGTTTGAATTTTGTTGCCCACACGCTCTGCTCAATTATATGCACCCTCATGAGTGTTGAATGTCGGATCCTTAGTTAGTGAACATTATCTTACATTCAGGGTTGTTTTTTTCCCCCCTTTGCTAACATTCCTGAGCTGTTTTGATTCCTAACAGTCTAATAAAACTGTGGCATCAGTCTGCACATAATGCAGGTGAGAAGAGCCAAGAGACATGAGGCTGGAATAGTTGGATGGGTTACAGTTCTTCTTGGATGGACCTTAAAGAGCTTTCAGACAGATAAAAGAGAGATCAACTGAAATGCTAGAACTGGGGTAAAAAGCATGGTGCTTTGTGTTCGAAAAATGAAGTACAACAGACTTACTTTGCATCTAATTCAAAGGTCTGTGATATAAGATGAGTCCTTAAAAAAGTATTGAGAAATGTAAGGAAGTATGAACAAGAATGCTGGTGGTTTCCTCTTTAAGGACAGGAAATGTAATGCTGAAACTGCTGATCTGAGCTTATAATTAGCAGAAGAAACAGTTTCTTTAGTGAGGATCCTCAGGGGTTCATGAAGCACAGCCAGGGGATCCATGACATTTAAAAACAAATCTAAAGTGGAATAACTACAACTCACTATTATGAAACAAATTATATTTCTTATTAAATTCAATTAACTCCTATGTTAGAATGTTTGACTAGTCACTTGAATTCAATGGGCTTAATCCAAATCTCATTCACTCAAAACCAATAGTCTTGCAATTAAGCTTTTATCTAACAGCAAGTTTAAAAGCTGTTTACCAATTACAGGCATCATATGGCAGCATCGTTGGACGTGAAGTACAAGAGCACCCCTTGTGGAGGATTTACAGGTGCTAAACGTGAGTGAGCGAGTGAGTGAGTGAGTGAGTGAGTGAGTGAGAGAGTGAGTGAGTGAGTGAGCGAGTGAGCGAGTGAGTGAGGTAGTGAGTGAGGGAGTGAGTGAGTGAGTGTGAGTGAGGGAGTGAGTGAGTGAGTGAGTGAGTGAGTGAGTGATCGAGTGAGTAAGTGTGAGTGAGGGAGTGAGTGAGTGAGTGATCGAGTGAGGAAGCGAGCGAGTGAGTGAGTGAGTGAGTGAGTGAGCGAGCGGGTGAGTGGGTGAGTGGGTGAGTGAGTGAGCGAGTGGGTGAGTGGGTGGGTAAGTGAGTGAGTGAGTGAGCGAATGAGTAAGTGAGTGAATGAGTGAGTGAGCGAGTGAGTGAGTAAGTGAGTGAGTGGGTGAGCGAGTAAGTGAGTGAGCGAGTGAGTGAGTAAGTGAGTGAGTGGGTGAGCGAGTAAGTGAGTGAGCGAGCAAGTGAGTGAGTGAGTGAGCGAGGGAGCGAGTGAGCTAGTGAGTGAGCGAGGGAGTGAGCGAGTGAGTGAGTGAGTGAGCTAGTGAGTGAGCGAGTGAGTGAGTGAGCGAGCGAGTGAGCGAGTGAGTGAGTGAGGGAGTGAGCTAGTGAGTGAGCGAGTGAGCGAGTGAGTGAGCGAGTGAGTGGTTCTTCCATGCAAAAAGCTGATAATTATTGGCAAAATATCCTTGTATACTTTTTAAATAATGTGCCTAATAATTGAATATTTGGATTATTTTCATCAAATCAATCTGTACTTTATGGATCCATGGAATTCCTTTACTGTTAAAGGAATGCCTTTCTGTTCAAGTTGTATGAAAAGCAGTTTTACCTTTTCTTATAACTCTGTATGTTTTTGTATGAAATCAAATGCAATCCAACCGCAGGACCTTCCTTTCTCAAATTTGTACTTTTTTTAATTTGCTCTGTAACTGATCAGAATAGAAACTATAAGAAGTCTATGAGGGGAGACAGGTATTGTATTCATTTGGACAGGTTTTCAAACAGAACTCGAATTCTGAAAGTTTTCACACTGAGAAAACTAGCAGACTGACATATTTAGGAGCGCGGGATTCATAACAGACCCAGCAGGAAGATGGAATCAGTTTGGCTTCTTTCTCAGTCTTTTTTCTTAAGCTTCCTTTTTATTTTGGTAATCTTTCAAGAAATTCCATTAAGCCCTATCAAGTTTTATTTTATTGACATGACACAATCCATGAGGGCCATTAAAAAAAACAGCCAGTGGAGGTCAAGTAACATGTCAGAACCAAAATAAGAGAAGTTAGGATAGGGAAGAAGAAGGACAAAGTAGGAGGAAGAGGAAGCAAAATAAGTAAAGGCAAATGCACATATATGCATGCACAAACACACACAGACACACACACATAAATGTAGAGACAAACACATTGAGGAGGAGGTGGAGTGAATTGACAGGATCAGATTTCTGTGGTAATGGTTGGGCGGGTCGGTGGTTAAACTGCTCTCACAAACACATTCCTGAGCTGAGGCACGGCGCATCTGGTGTGCAAGTGCAGACAGGAGCTGAGCCAAACGTTTCCTCTGAGCATCTCTCTTGCTCTCTGTTTAACAGCATGCTGGGACCTGGAGGCTTGCTGTAGGGCTTCAAGGTAGCATCTGTGTGCTGTAGAGACCTGATTGTATTAAATCTTTGCTTGTGATCCTAGGCCAAATGTTTAGCTTTGGTGGTATACAAGTTCTTGTTTCTTCAATTTCTTGCCCCTGTCTCCTAAACTGTTCACCAGTGATTTGATTCAAAATTTCCTTTGTCTGTTTTACTAAACTGGGCCATTTGTGCTCCTATGCACCTTTTTCATGTTACGACATTATAGGTACTATTGCTGCATCACAGTTACACATGCAGAAAGGTTTAGTCAACACCGGCCTCATTCTGCCTTAAAGCAGCCGTCATCACCAGCTCAAATACACAGGCACCCAGCTGTCATCAGTTAATCAGGCAATAATCTTGTCCTTTCAATGACAGACAAAAGAAAGAAAAGAACCCGTTAATTTATTGTCTTAAGCATACCACTGTAGGTTTAACATGTTTTAGCATGGTCGAGTTATCTTCCCAGAGTCACCTTTTATTAAAGAGTATTAAACCACATTCATTCATTCAATCTGAATACTGTTGTGTGCTTTCTAAGTCTCAGCAGAACCGTTGGAACCGCATCACAATCTTTTCCTTTCTTTGTTTTGTTGGCTAAATCTCTTACAGCTGCTGAGCCGATTGGTGCCTGAGACATTCTGTTCCCCCTCTTTCCCACTGATTCCTCATTCAGTACAAGTTTATCTATACTCTTCACCATGACCTGAGCTCTCATTAATTTTAGTGTGTGTGTGTGTATCTGTGAAACTAGTGAATTTGTTACTTCCTTACCCTTTAATGATGACCTTTTTTAAGTCCTGTCCTAGCTGTTGCTGTGCCTTTTAGGGTATCTTTAGGGGGCATCTGGATTTAGTTTGTGGAATGAGTCATGAATAAATTGGACGATAAACCCTATGGAATGTGTGATTAAAACATTGCAGTGTTCTTAATTAACCTAACATCTAACATCAGAAGTCTACAGGGATGTATGTCTATATGTTTTAATCAGTAGAGCACTGCTTCTACAACATGGGAATTCTTACTGAAATATAATTGAATTGAGTTTTGAATTATTTATTTTTCCAATGTCAGTTAGTCAGTTTAAATGAATGTTCAAAGAAATATTCAGTAACTACAGCAAAATGTATAGTAAAGTAGTTTGCAGTTACAAGACACACACATGAGTCTGGAGCAAGCACCGGAGTAAGTTATCCCCAGCATACAGTCACACTCAGCCCTTTTCAGGGAGGCAGATTTCTCTAAACAGCCCTGACCTAAATCTGCCTCAGGCAAAAGACACAATGACGTACATAAAGATTTAATTTTGAAGCACTAAATTCATTGTTCACAGCACCATATAAAGAGGAATATCAGTAATCTAATAGGTCACAGAGCAGCAGAGTGAAATGTGAAGCTGAGTGGATTAAACAGATGTACATTTGACTTCTTCTGTGTGACAGGACTGACATGGTATTATAATCATTGTAATTGTAATCACAACCCTGCCACTCATGCCACTCTCTCTCTCTTTCTCTCTCTCTCTCTCTCTCTTTCTCTCCCAACGAAACTGCATAACCCCCAGACTATCCTTCAGGAATGTTTCAGCTGTTCAAAATGGGAAAAAGGGACATACAGCCTTTTAATCAAAACTGCATATTTTCCTGGAAATGTGCAGTCGTTGCTGATTGGATGCACATGGACTCAAATAGAATTAGTTTATAGGCCAGGCTCTGGAAATGACCTCAAACTGTAGAGAGAATGATAAAATCATATGAGCTCCAGAATGTCAGGAGGGAGTGTAATTGTGTGTACATGTCTGGAGACTCTGGGGAGCCGCGTCACGCACACATTTGGAGAGTAGCGTCATCTCTGCTTTGCACCTCTCTCCCAGTGGGGTAACAAACAGAGCATTCCCACATGCAGCTTTGTGGTGCTTAATGCTAGGTTTAACATTTCACAGTGATTCAGTACAGCTGACTGTCATCTTTACAGACCCTCAACTCAATCAGCATTGCTATCTCCTGTGACACAGCCTGTTTTATGCTTATTAAAGTATAATCGCAGACCTGTATTTCCACGTAGGAACCTGCCTGCACACTCATTCAGCTCACATTATTCCATTCTATTAAATGCAGGTTGAGATAAGTAAGTATAGGTAAGTATAAGTAAAGGTCCTTGCACATTTCTTTTTTTTTTTTTTTTACCAATTTTCAGGTTCAGGAAGCACAAACCTACAGGGATTATATTGCAGAGGCCCAAGGATAATGTACTCCGGTTGATACTCAGATGATGGACGAACCTTGCATCTCTCTGGATCTAACTGGATGGGGCCAGACAGGGAGCCTGTGAATGGAGTGATGTTTCTAAAGACTGTGGTATCTGTGGTCACAGAGGCTGGATTCACATTGGCCCTCCCTGAGCCATGGGCCCCGTAACTCCAGCGGAGGACATGGCGTTCTTGGCCCTCCAAATGCTGGGAGGATGAGTAGCTGCGAGGCTGTGGCCATGACTGGATGTCATTTCTGTTTTTTCTCCCTTTTCAGGCTGCAATTAGGGCTAATTTTAGAGGCTCTGAGTAACAGGCTGAAGGGTGAAATGTCCAGAGTGCACATTTTAAGCTCTGACTAAATGTTGGTCATATATGCAACCACAAATTTACAGATCACTCACTTTTATTTATTTTTTTTCCTGTGTCTTCTTTTTTCCATAATAGATGGGACATAATTCTTTCATAAGCTACAGACATGCTTTAAAATGAGGAAGGAGTGAAGTTCTGCTGATAATTTATTCTGTGTGAAATTGCAACTGGCTCGGCCAGTTTCCCTTTTAAAATCTGAAAATGTATACAGTGATGCAAGGATTTTGGGTTGCATGCTCCAAAAGCAAAAGTAATGTTGCTTCAGTGAAGATAGCTTGGATGAACAATTCAAGATTCCCATGGTTGTGGTTTATTTTTATAGGGAAGTACAGGCAAAGTAGTACTTGGAAATCGAAGTGGAAAGGGGGAGGAGGAAAAATAAATGCTAGAAGCAGATCACTTGGACAGCACTGTCACTGCATGTTCTAATCTTTTCCTTTGTCACTTCCCTTCACTTAGATGTTTTTCATTTAAAAGCATTCTTTGTATAAGGTCGATACACTCTGGACCGAGCCAAATCATGCGGCATGCACAGTCTTGGCCTAAAGGCAGGGCTGATAAGTGATTTTGCTTTTTGATTGCCTTGCTTCTTGCACTCTTTAAAAGAGGGTCAGAAGCCATCCAATTGACCCCACCCCCTACATCTTCTTTTCATCAGCCGAGCTCCATAAATATTGACTTTGGCATGACCTGGGAGAATCTTTGTTTAGAATAGGCAGGAAAACGTTTTTTGCCCTCCTTTTTCTCTCTCCTCTAAACTTCAGGAGAAGATTAAACAAGCATCCTGTATTTGCCTCCTTTTCTGTGACGACAAAGGCCAGAGATTGTGAGTGAAACAGCGGCGAGACGGCGCACAGATGTGTAAACACAGGGCTCATAGGAATGGGTGTGTCGGCGTGTGCCGATATTCCCCCTAGGGAGGCTTCCCTCCCTCTGCGCTCTGATCATGTTCAGGTGTGCACAGGCCTCTGGCTACCTATTAACTTCTCCACAAGCAGGCACACTATATTTTAGCTAAAGCTTCCAATATTAGAGACCCTCAAAACCTGCTCTTTGCTAGAGTTTAACATTTAAATCTTAAAGCACTCTTGACATTTATTAAACATCATTTATGAAGATCAAACAACTGTGTTTAAAGTCTGGCTTAAAACATAAAGAAAATATTGTCATGATTTTGTCTCTAAGTTGTAATGTCACATAAGACGTTACGCTATAGAATCACGACCACGTTTTTAAAATTAACACCTTTTTAAAACAGGACCTTGAGGTATCAAACGTGTTCTGAAGTGTTTACATTCAAGTGAAAGTTTATACTTTTCCCTTCTCCACGCTTCTCAGTTTCATTTGAAAGACCCTCACTTTTACATCTACTAATTACATCACAAGGCACATTTTGATTGATGTCAAACATTTACATCACAACCAGGTGGAAAGCAGTTGCTGGAATGACCTCCATTCCCTGAATGTGTCAGGAAGACTGCAGTGAGAAAAGTGGCTCCGTTGAGCTGAATCAATCTTTAACCAAATGTTTATCTACATAATTATGTTACTCACAGTACGAGATTGTACGACACTTTGTGTACTATTGTTCATCCTACATGGTCTTGCACTTGCCAGTTTGTAACAACCCTCAAGACTCAAGAGTCAGCCTGCATAAAATGTTAGAAACTTTGTGGTAGGAGTACGGATTAGAGTAGGCTTAGATTTAGGGTTATGGCAAAGTAAATCAGTGTGAGACACTTTTCAGGGAAATATGGCTGGCTCACAACTGGCACTAAAATACTATACTGATGTAATATTTATCACATCTAACACTTTTTTATGATAACTATTGTCTGTATTAAAGTAGAGACCAAGACATTCTTTTTTTAATGTTCATTCTTGCTTGGTACATGCAACACTGTAAGCTAGCATGAGTGCTCACATTTTTTGCAGCTAAGGTCCCCTTAATGTGTAAAATAGTTTCCACAGACCCTCTTGCCATAGATTTATTTTATGAACCTCATCAACTATAAAAATATTAGACCAACTTAAATCTGAACAAAAATGGCATTATTGGTTTCATAGAGCTTTTTAATCCTGACAGACAGAACACACTGTATTCTTTATTAGAGGCTACTTGGTTTGGAATTCTGGTGTTACAGATTTAAACTCAAATCAAGTGACAAATCAAAGCAGGTAATCATTTTAAGAACTGAATAATTAATATTAATATGAATCATTTGGGGCAACACAGTGGAGCGGTGGGTAGCACCGTCGCCTCACAGCAAGAAGATCCCGGGTTCGAGCCCCGGGTGGGGCGGTCTGGGTCCTTTCTGTATGGAGTCTGCATGTCCTCCCCGTGTCCGTGTGGGTTTACTCCGGGTTCTCCAGTTTCCTCCCACAGTCCAAAGACATGCACGTTAGGTTGATTGGTGTCTCTAAAGTGTCGTGAGTGTGTGCGTGAGTGTGTGTGGCCTACGATGGATTGGCGCCCTGTCTAGGGTTTTTCCTGCCTTGCGGCCTATGCTGCCGGCTAGGCACCAGCTCTCCTGTGAAAAGGAATAAGAGGTCAAGAAAATGAATGAATGAATGAATCATTTGATAATGGTGGTGATGATTGTAACAAAATAAAATATTATGGACCCCCTGATTATGTTTTACAGACCACTGGGTCTGTAGTGGTCTGGGGGCAGGACCCCACTCTTTAGGTATATACAAATATGTTATATCTATGAGGAAAATTGCAAGTTAGTACATTTTTACTGATCAAGAAAGGCAGAAGTATAAATCAATACTATATGTCTAGGAATAGGATTCTGGCAGGGTTTGGATTTTACTGCTGTTATGGTTGGGCTAGGGTTAGGGTTTCATCTAATGTTTAGGATGGGTTAGAAGTAGGGTTACCATTTGTACACACAGAGCTCATACATGCTCACACACGTAATTTATATCTCCACTTGGATAAATAAAGCGCAAGCTTCCCCTTGTCCTTCTCAAGGAACCAATAAGTTCCTAAACAGGGGACTCTTTGGAGTTTTAATCATGGTGTTATGTTATGGTTGGGCTAGGGTTAGGGTTTCATCTAATGTTTAGGATGGGTTAGAAGTAGGGTTAACATTTGTACATAATGGCTACATAATAATATAAACTATATGGCCAAAAGTTTGTGGACATCACATTCATATGTGGTTCTTCCTCCAACTGATGAAACAAACTTTGAAGAAGCAAACTGTATAGAGTGTCGTTTTATACTGTAGTTTTAAGATTTTCCTTCTCTTGAACTTGAAATGCCCAAACCTATTCCAGCATGATAATGCCCAATGCACAAAGCAAGCTCTATAACAACATGGTTTACTGAGGTTGGAATGAAAGAACTTGCACAGAACACAGACCTCAACCCTCAACCTCACTGAACACCATTGGGATGAACTGGAGCACTGACTGCACACCAGATCTCCACTCCTGACATTAATACCTAATGCTCTTGTGGTGTAAAGCCTTCCCAGAAGTTATTACAGTAGAAGTTTTTATAATAGAAGTAGGGGGAATATATTTGGAATGGCATGCGCAGCAAGCACACATGGCTGTGATGGGCATACTTTTGGCTATCTAGTGTAGCTATCATATAAAATAGAACAAATCCCAACCTCACTTCCACTTTCTCATTCAAAATAAAATTGAAAACAAATTTCTCATGAGAGCATGTTGCATTCATACGTTTTCTTCATTACTACTATATACCTTTTCAGAAGTGTGCAATCATCACACATATGTTTACACATATGCTGCCTAAACCGTGGCATGCAATTCATTATAAACTAAGTCCGTGAAGTGTAGTTACACTCTGAGAAAGTAAATGGACCAACTCCTGTACCGGTTTCATGAGCACCATATGTCCATACCCATATTTTAACAACCCTGAGTTTCCACTGTGAAACAGCTATAGGCTTATTTATATGGCTGGCAGAAACCTATAAGAACATGCAGATGAGCGTGGAACTGCATGTTTTACAACTGCCTTAATGACATTTCCAGACAGAAAAGAAAACAACATAACGTCTGTTCTCTACATCACATTCAGTTGAGATTAATTATTCTCAGTGAAGAGAAAAATCACAGGAAGGCTGCTGGGATGCATGTAACCCAAGCAGAAAAATGGCACTATGTTATTTAAGACCACAATCAAAAACTGTTGAAATTTGGCCATGTTGCACATATTTTATTGGGTGTGGCCATGCTACCTTTTTGGTATGTTTAAATTCCTGGTTTGGGACCAAAGGCATAGCTGACATTTGCAGTGATTTCTGACTGTCCATCCTAACTGCTGCTTCATCACTGCTTGGGCAGTCATTATAAACATGAGGATGGTGAAGTCTTGTCTTTTTGACTTTCCATTCTACATAAAAATGATGAACCACTGGAAATCTCCACCGCTACTTTTGCCACAAATTACATAGCGTTGTTTATTAAGTGTCTCCTTGGACACAAACAAGTGACGTTCCTCGTATAAAATAACAGGAAGTAATAGATAATGATCCAGAGCACTGTCCTGGAACATGTGATGAAACAGGACGAACCACTTTTGCCTTTCTCTTCTGGTATGTATCATTGCTCTCATTTCTTGCTCTGAGAGCTCTTCCTGCCCCGTCCTGCCTTTTCCACTTTGGGATGAGCAATAAGAGCCCTTATCAGCCTGAGGCTATGGAGCTCATACATGCTCACACACGTAATTTATATCTCCACTTGGATAAATAAAGCGCAAGCTTCCCCATGTCCTTCTCAAGGAACCAATAAGTTCCTAAACAGGGGACTCTTTGGATTTTTAATCATGGTGGGAGGATTGGAAGTCAGATGGACTGTTGTTGTTAGTTCAGGAAGTGAAGTGAATTCTGAGTGAGAACATTTTGTTCTTTTAACAGCACTGAGAATGTTTCACATTGTGCAACTTTCAAAGGTTCATTGTGCAACTACACGCCAAGCCCTATGAAGCATAATTACAATTTTACTTTTGATTAATCCTCTATAAGCTCACTATAGAAAATCTTATTATACTGTATATAACTATAGATAATGTTACTGTTATTTAAGCCTCACTGACCAAAATACTGGGCGGCACGGTGGCGCAGTGGATAGCGCTGTTGCCTCACAGCAAGAAGGACCCGGGTTTGATCCCCGGGTGGGGCGACTTGGGAAAATTTCTGTGTGGAGTTTGCATGTTCTCCCCGTGTTCGCGTGGGTTTCCTCCGGGTACTCCGGTTTCCTCCCACAG
>JAOVVG010000054.1:8048228-8065621 GCA_028566375.1 Leptodoras nelsoni | reverse complement strand
GTCGAAAGACATGCAGGTAGGTGAATTGGTGATGGGAAAATTGGCCCTTAGTGTGTGAATGCGAGTGTGAATGTGTGCTTGTATGAGCCCTACGATGGATTAGCACCCTGTCTAGGGTTGTTTCCTGCCCTTGCACTCAGAGTTGCTGGGCTCCCCCGTGACCCCGTAACTGGGAATAAGCGGTACAGAAAATGACTGACTGACTGACCAAAATACTGACATTCTCACCACCTTTAGTTAAAATCCCCCTTGTTAGGAGGTTGAATATGGCTGTGACTCAACTCATCCCTTAAGAATGATAAGTTCCCATAGGCTAATTTGCATGTGGCCTTTGTGCCATGTCATTTTACATTCATGCTTAGAGCCTGGGGGCTGAAATTACATTTGTTTCATTCATAATCATTTGGAATTTTTTTTATCAAATCTGTGATGACAGGCGCCAACGATGAAGACCAATAAAAATATTTACCGGTAGCCTTAGTCCACTCATAATCAGAAGAAGCAACTTCCTCATTACTATGGCAATATGTGATCCCTCAATTATAGTTGTGAGTATTTCTAATATCTAGTCTCCAGAAAAACTGCATCTCCATCTTAAAATAATCCAGACAATAGCCTCTGTTGTACAAACTGTTTGTCTCTGTGGCTCCACTTATGTTTTTCCATTAGAGTGTTTTTTGTGCATTGGAATACATTAGAGGACCTTTGAAGATATAAACTAATATGAGTTGCTGTAATTATAAAGCTTGCATCCCATTATGGTTTGGCAGTCTTCAGTCCTGTAGTTCTGTTATAGAATTTCAAATTGAGGAAATTGTTAGATATGTACTGTGAATTTTTTACATTTTCCAATTGCATGATATAAAACACATTGGGCTCTCATTGATGCCTGAGTATTTATTATGTTGGAATCCGAACAAGGAAATTGGAAAATAAAGTAATGATGTGTCTTTGCTTTAGTTGCTATTTTTCTTTTATTTAAAGCAGACAAAAAAGAAAAGAAAAAGCTTTTTGTCCCCAGTTCACAGACAGGGTTTAGGCTAAAAAACAGCAACACACAAAGGAATATCATAGGGGTGACTGTCTCCTCTTCTGACTAACATTAGCAGCCTGTTATTTCTCAAGGATATTTTGGTTCAAAGGCATATGGGTACCAAAATGTTACTGATCAAAAACATAAGGAGCATTTCAGAGGAGAAATAGAAGAGAAAAACAGAAAGGGGTCCAAGAAGAGTGCAGTAGTAGGAGATTGGAGTGATGTAATACGGATGTGTGGAGAATGCATCTGGAGAACAGGGGAATAACAGGAGCTCAGTGTGTTTACCACAAACTGCATTTCTATAGGGAAGTACATAACAACAGGAATTATAGACACAGATCTCCAATCACAGATCAGAAATTAGACACAGATCTCCAAACAATTTTATATTCAACTATTCAGCTATTCACTCACGCAATGCAGCTGTAAAATCGGGGGCCATTTGGAGGTTGCAAGCAGTTTGAGAAGACTAACTGTTGTTTTATTACTATTCCTAATCCTATACGATGATTCAGATTGTCTATTATAGCCTATAAATACATTTCTATTGTATTAGAGGTATATACTATTATATACTATTATATATTATATATATATATTATGTGCTGTTGAATGTTGAAGTGGTCAGAAGATCAATTTTCCGTAACAGCTCAGCTCTGGCAGTTTTATTTAAGTAGATGCCTTTTTTTTAGACGGTGTCTCCAGTGACAGTGCTTTGTAAAAATTAAAGTTAGATAATGCTGGAACCTCCATTTCTCTGATATGATATGAAATGAAATGTCATTGAGATGGAGGTATTTGTCTCTGTATTAATGTTAGGATAGAAAAGATTATAAAAAAAAAGGAAAGGCTGGTGAAGGACTGCTTATAGCTGTTATAATTGGAGTAGTAATAGGAACTTGCTTGTTTCTATTATATATAAAGAAAGAAGTGTAACAATTACACTTTTACAGCTTTTCACATCAGATGATATCTCACCACCCAGCAGTTGATTATTTCCCTATAACTGTATGCATTATTTATCCAAATCGCTGCGTTATAAGGGATATAAGGGTGATAAACACACAAATTGTTCATTTTAATACTCAAGTAAAGACAAGCTTCTTTCATGGCCCACTTTGCTGTCACATGATAGATCTGGGATCATGCACAAATGATAACAACCATTACTTCTCATGATATTCATTTTGCTCTGCAGTGATTAAATGCCTTGTAGGGATTTTTGTTTGCAGTTTCAACCAAAAGTAAGCTGTTGCACTGAGAATATGTTAAAACTCCTAATGTATTGTATTCCATTTCCCACCTTTTAATTAAGCCAACATGTTATGAACTCTATTCTTTGGACAGCCTTGTTTCAGCTCTGTTAGAATGTCTTATGTTGTGCAGATGGACTGGTCGAGAGTTATATTTATTTTGCATTGTTTGGCCCGACCCCAAATTTAGACTGAAATAAACTCTGCTTTCTGGGCCTTTACTGATAGCCTGATCTAAATGACCTCTTTATTTATGCTGCGTAGTTTGGCTGTGACCTAGACAGATCATCTATCACTGAGAATAATACATCAACACTTTTTAAACAAGTTTCATTGCCATTGTTGTTTGTTGGTTTTCTAGCTCTTCTATGATCCAGAAGAACGGCACAGTACATTTAAAAGAGTTTATATATGTGTGTTCACAGCTTCATAAAAGTGGCTAGACTACACACACGCACACACACACACACACACACACACACACACACACACACACACACGGCTCAATTTAACTTAACATGATTTCCTAACAAGTTAAACCTGCTTCTGTTTGATGTCACACACATATACCCTGCTCAAGAAAGTAAATAATCCTTTTCTAATGAAACTCATGAAAATACACAACTGGTTTTAGAAATAGAAGCAGCCAAATAAGTGCATTTGTTCTGTAGGAAGCAGGTCTGTGGGGTGAGTCAGAGAAGGCCTGAGCAAACATGGCCTGCTAAAGTTTGTTTTTGCAGAATGGTTTGCAAGCTGTGTCCAGCCTGATTTAATCTCCAGCTGAACCCTGGGTGGCAGTGTATACAGACCCTTTCTGAGTGCACTACTCAACTCCAGTTCTGGCTGTTTCCTCATCATCTGGATCATACAATCTGTACCATATCTATTTCCCAGTTGCGCGACAGCCTTGGAGCTGAGTACGGATTTGAAGTGGTTAGTCAGAGCATGAGTCCTAGTCATGTGATGTAGCTACTCTCATTATTAGTCATGAGAGGGATAGGCAGAAAAGTGCATATTGAGCTGTTACTTTCACAGGATGGACAGTCAAGCTTTAGAAGTGTGTTTAAATTAATTTGCAGTGCTGATCACACTTGCTCACTGTTGGATGGCAGATAAATATTTAAACAAGAAATGAGAGGAGGAAAGCTTAAGCCAAGTCTAGGGTAAAGTAAGTTTTCCAAATATTTAAGGAGTTCTACAGTGAAAGCATTCTTTGCACTTCAAATAAAGTGGCATCACATTTGGGAGGATCATTTATTTTTGGAATGAGAGGTAAGACTAATAAAAAAAAAAAAACATTTAATATATGTAATATATGAATTATTCACACACAATGAGCAACTTGTGCTTATTTTTACAGCCTGTGTGAAAGTCTTGGTTCACATCCACTAGGGGGTGCTCACTGGTTGTTAAAATAGAGCATTAAAAAAAACCTAAACTTGTCATTACCACGCTAAAGCTCATGGCAGGCTGTTAAATATGCTTTCCTAATGATCATTAAGAACTCGTTTGAGAAATGTGAACAATGGAGATTTCTTTCCAGAAGCTGGCAAAAAATTCCAGGCACACATGCCAATGAAGATAGTGTTGATTAAACAGAAAAAAAGCCCCAGACAATCTCTACATCTTTGTGAACCATTTCATTTTGCTTGCCCATGACTGCTTTGTTGCTGCATACCTCTCCATGGTTGTGCTCAGCCATCAGATCAGTGTATGAGAGCTGGGACACTCCAGCTTGAGTAAGGTGAGAGAGAGAGAAAGAGAGAGAGAGAGAGAGGGAGAGGGCAGCCTTAGGGCCTCTGCACAAACTCCATCTCACTCTGGCCTTCTCTCACTAGGGGCTTCTGTGTTTTTGGCCCATCAGCCTCACGATCATTATAACCCCAACAAAGCAGGCGCCCGGCTGTGGAACTTTCCGGAGCCATGTGTTATCTGAGCACTGGGAGCTGGACGGCCATCCGAGCCTGCCAAATACAGCATGCTGCCTGCCAGCACAGAATCATAGCCTCACCTGAGACAGGAAAAAAGGGAGAGAGAGAGAAAGAGACAGGGAAATATCTCACATTTCTTTAATTATTATCACAGACATTAGCACATGTCTTTATCAATAGGCTACACCATGCAGAGATATGGTCTAGTATATTCAGAAATAAGCCTGTAGTACATTTGAAAATAGCAGAAAATGAAATAAAATCTAAGGATAAGATAAACGCATCTGTCTTAGGAAAACTCTGGTTATGATTTCTTATGACTATGGTATAATTCCAAACCATTACAACACAGATAATTGGATGACAAGTGAAATGCATTAGATAAATAATGCTATTTCTCGACCTTTCACATTGCAAACGAGGAGCCTTAATGAATCTGCACCACCATGTTCTCATGAAAGCATGTATGCTGCATGCCTGTACTCACGGATCAGGTTTACATGAAGTAAATAAGAACAGAAACAAGCCTAACCAGATCTTAGGAAATATTCAGTTCTTCTTCTGTTCATAAAACTATTATCTAGGCTATGTGGCATGTCCTCTATTAAAGCCAAATCATTGTCGTCATTATAGTTGCAGCAATGATTTATTACATTCCCTTAAACTGCCACATGCACACGCCATCTTAAGGCATCAAAAATAATCTATTTTGACTATAGTGGCCCTGAAACATCATAAAATATAAGCATCTACATGTGAACATGCAAATTCAAAACACTTCCATGTGCCTGTTCATTCACAACTCTGTTCCTCACTCCAGCTATCCGAAATACTGACATCACTTAGCATTATACACTATTACCAAATGGCCAGAAGCTACATTGCAAAAATGCTGGCCTGTATGTCTGAACGGCAGACTGACTGGAGAGATACAGACTGACCGGACTGACTGAGAGATCTGGGGACTCATTAAGGGGTAAGTTCATTAATTAGCATTGTTTTTGCTAATATTGCTCTTTGCTACTGTACATTGTGTTAGTACATAGAAAACTAGCTAGTTAACTGCTTGTAAAATAGCTAACAAGTTTGTATACCAGAACCAATAAACAATTTTTTAGTTAAGTTTAGTTTTTTTGACTAATGCTAAGTTGAAAGCGTAAGCGCACACAAATGCTAAGTTGTGTGCATGTAGTAAAGCTATAGTATCTATAACACAATGACCCAAATACCATAATCAGCGGCCTAATTAGTCATGCATTAGGGCCTCAGGATACTTTAAGGGTACACCCTATACCTCAAATATTGTCGTGCACTGTAGTTACTAATCTGCAGTTACTAATCACTTGTCTGCATGAATCACACTTAACTGCGTCCTTTATTAGGTTTATCTGTCAAAGCAGCCTTATTTAAAAGTAGAACTTCCACATTTCATCAGGGACACACTTCAATTATCTCATCTTGAAATATTTTGTTCAGCCACTCCCATATTTAGCTCAGAACTTTGTTCATGTAAGCACAGGAAATAACAGCACAGCAGAGTTCTCAGTAAATTTGGTAATATGCCTTGAAGACAATGTGTCAGCATGTTAGTCACCATGTTTTGATGGTCAATAATATATCCATAATGTATTCTGAAGTGTGTGCTCACACCAAACAGCCATAACATTAAAACCACTGACAGTTGAAGTGAATAATATCTCATTAGAGTGGATCCCGTCAAGGGGTGGGATATATTAGTCAGCAAGTAAACAATCAGTTCTCGAAACTGTTGTCTTGGAAGCAGGAAAATAAGCAACTGTAAGGATCTGAGTTACTTTGACAAATTGTGATGGCTAGTTAACTGTTTGGAGCATCTCCAAAATGGCAGTAATTGTTCCTGGTATGCAGTGGTTAGTACCTGCCAAAAGGAGTCCAAGGAAAGACATCCAGGCAACCGGTGACAAGGTCATGGGCATCAAGGTTCATTGGGGACTGAAGGATAGCCTGTCTGGTTCCATCCTAGAGAAGAGATACTATAGCACAGATTGCTGAACAAGTAATGCTGGCTATGATAGAAGGGTGTCAGAGCACACACTGTATTACAGGTTGCTGCATATGGGGCTGCATAGTTGCAGAGCAGTCAGAGTACTCATGATTACCCCTGTACACTGCCAAAAGTGCCTACAATGGCCACATGAGCATCCAAACTGGACCATAGAGCAATAGAAAAAAGGTGGCCTGGTCTGATGAATCACTTTTTCTTTTACATCATGTGGATGGCTGGGTGTGTGTGTCACTTACCTGGTGAACAATGAGAAGACTATGAGACGAAGGCAAATTGTATGATGCAGAGTGTTGGTCTGGGCAATGTTCTGCTGGGAAACTTTAGGTCCTGGCATTCATGTGGATGTTACTTTGACATGTACCACCTACCTAAGCATTGGTGCAGATGAAGTATCCTTCATGCCAGTGGTATTCCCTAATAGCAGTCACTTCTTTCAGCAGGATGATGCACCCTGAAACACTGCAAAAATTGTTCAGGGATGGTTTGAGGAACATGACAAAGGGTTCGAGGTGTTGACTTGGCCTCCAAATTCCCCAGATCTCATATCTGACTGAGCATCAGTGAGATCTGCTGGACAAACTAGTCGGATCCATGGAGGCCCCAACTCACAACCTACAGGACTCAAAGGATCTGCTGATAATGTCTTGGTGCCAGATACCACAGCACACCATCAGAAGTCTTGTTGAGTCCATGTCTCAATGGGTCAGAGCTGTTTTGTTTTAGGTGACTTGACTTGGTATCTAAGACAAACAATGGATTACAAAACAGTGTTATTTAACAAAGTAGAGAGCACATTCCTTTATATGGTGAAGCTTTCTGTAAAAATAAATGTCTGGAGACATTTATCATTTACAACAGGAGTCACCAGTGTTATAGATAATACGAAAGTTGAAAGAACAGAGGACATTCCTATTCTGAAGATTGACAACAATCCAATTACTCAGTATGTGATCAAATTCTGTGAGAAAATGCATCCTAAACTCTTGAAATCATCAGTGCAAGAATACTGAGTTGTACTGAGATGAATCATGGGTGTTCAAGTATGATCCTAAGATAAAAAGACAAAGTGCTGAATGACACATGACAACATCACCTCACCCAAAGAAAGGTCTCATTAAAAGCACATCAGAAGTCAAATCACTGTTCATCATCTTTTTTGATTCTCAAGGGATCATCCATAAACAATTCGTACCTGAAGGCCAAATGGAAAATGGAACATTTTACTTGGATCTATGGATTGTTTGAGGAAGAGGGTTTTGCGAGTGCGCCTTCAGATCACCTCTTCATGGATCCTCTATCATGGCAACACACCGAGTCACACTTCACTGGCTGTGAGAGAATTGTCACAGTATTTTCTTCAGTAGGGTTACAATTATTCTTCTATTTTCCTAAGTAGCTGGTTTTGCAATTTACTTTATTTACTCGCTGGTGGAGAACACTGATCAAATGTGTTCTTTATGGCTGTATATAGAACTGTGAGAGGTCAGCAAAGATCACAAATCTGCCTTAAACAACAAGCAACATTAGGATAATTATCAAATAAAAATAATAGCAGAAAAAAGTTGTAATTTTCTTTCCTTCAAAGCAATGCCCTATGATCACAAGGTACACGTCAGAGTTTGATGCTCCACATGCTGAGGTTGGAAAGCTGAGAGGGCTTCAATGAACCCTTCTACTTTGAAAAGTCTCTGGATGCTAAAGCAGTGCTTGGTAATGGGACTGTAAAGGATGTGCACTGAGAGAACATATTGTCTGCGCTGACTGGATCGAATCAAAGCAATAGCCTATACCCATTACAACCCCTGTAAAACAAACCTAATTTATGAGCAGTGCCAGTTTCACTTAAAACAAAACGCCACCACATCTGGAAATCATTTTGACCCACACATTCCTGACTTTAAAAGTGACTTACTGCAGAACCTCGTGATTGTTGGTCCATTCCATCATCTTGACTGATGCAGATCGATTAGGAATAGGACAACAGGGGATATTTAACTAGGCGGTGGGAAAGTATTGGCCATTATCATGCCTTTCTAGTATTTTAGAAGCATTTTGATTACAGCAACGTAAATTGTACTATTAGCACAAACGAAACTAACTCAAATTGTGAGGCACTATAAAGTTACAAAACATACATGCCACAGAAGTGAGAGATGGCTGCTCTGCAGTGGTGGCTCAAATAACTATTTGAGAATAAGGAGCACATTCTTAAGGAAAAAGGTTTGGGAATAAAATTAAATTTGCATAGTTTTCCGCTTATGACAAATGCACTTGATCAGCCAAGCTGTTTGCTGTCTGAAGTCCTTAGTTTTGCACTGGAGCTGCATGGTTAATCTAGTAAAAAAAAAGGTGTATATCTGCCAGCTTCATGCAGAAGAAAAATGCACGAAAAATGCTCGCTTGTACTTTCAAATGCCATTTCCAGCATAAGTAAAGGCATTTATACACGGACAGTGTAATAAATGTTCAGACCAATGCTGTAGTAAAGACAATATGGGATACAAGTCAAACTGAAGGTGTATTATACAACAGTTAGTTCTGACCCTGTAATTTGTTTAGACAAGAGGCAGTCCATGGGTGATATTAGAGGATAACACCACTGGGACATCTATCACTCTGCTTTATGGGTGTGTTCTTTTAGCTGTTAATTAGGCTGCAATAACGATCATTGTCTATCTTAGATTGTGACAGACTTTGCACTGCAAATATGAACATATTGCTTATGTGTTGCTTGGCAACAATCTAGTCCCAGTCCAATTGATAAAATGCTTAATTAAACAAACAAATCATAATTTAGATTTGCTTATTAGCTACTATTAACTAATAAAATGGTACTTGTAGAACTGGTATATAAAACCAACATCATGCTCAAGGTCATGCTGTTATACTGAATATCAGCATAGCTGGGATTATGTTCAGTACTATTCAGTATAGTGGCACTCCCTCTTACATGATTGCTTAATTATAATGAATTATAATGTGATTACTGAACAATTCAACATGGCTTCAGGTGTGTTATGACAACTACTTGGTTGTAACTATTGCCTAGCCTAGTACACAAAGGGCTTCTGTTTTCATCAGTTTTCAATATTTGTACTATGTTTGACTGTATTCACTACATTCCAAAAGGAAAAACTCTCCTTTCTACTCATAACATTTCTCTGTAATCTACTTTTTCTTTTACAAGTCACAAGTCATAAGACAGTTTCAAACATTCCAAAAAAAAGTCTAAACTCTAACAGATGTGACTACAGTCACAACTTGATATCTATCACTGTAATCAGTCTAAATGTTAGCTGCATTTTGTATTTGCTTAGGCAGTTATCTGTAACATGACAGTTCTCAATTTAGCTGCAGACTAACATTCATTGTCAGAGCTATTAGAATGCTAGTTAACATTTTAGAGATTAGGGATATATGCTGTTGTCAGTTAGCATTAGCCATGGTTCCTATATGAAAGGGACGTTCATTTACTGTCAGTAATCAGATCCATGTGTAAATCGAGGCACAGGATTCTTTCTTGCTTGTGATTCTTTCCTGTGCTTTTTCTTTCATACAATAAATAGGTTTTATTGAGTTTGTTCTTTTTTTACCAGAATATTTGATTAGATGAATATTTGCACTTTTTCATTGAATCAGGAATTTTGTAAACTTCTACCCAGCATACCTTGGCATTAAGGAGGAAATTGTGTAAACTGGATTATTTTTGTCTAACTTTTGCTTTCAGAATACTGTAATGTCAGCAACAAGGGGAGGTGTGAATTTTCCACAACTGGTCCATAGAACAACATCACTTTATTGAGAACAAAATGACAAGAACCAGTGGAGAGAGACAGAAACTATGCATAAACACACATGGGGAAAGGAGAAAAGGGGGGATTGTCACACACACTGATGCCACAATACATTCAAGGGGTCCACTGGAGCTTGACAGATCTGCTATGAAAGGCCTGTATGAAATGTACATTGTAGGAGCTGATGTTCAATGCAGTCACAGTCTTTCATGTTTTAAACTGGAATGCAGCATGTCAGAAAGGGCCTGAATTGTAGTACAGCTAAAGCAAGGCTGATATTTTCATCTCTGAAGCCTGACTTTTCACTTTCAAGCTCCCTGGTCTTCTTTCTAAGAGTGGGCAGAGATCCTAGCAGGGTCAGGGATCAAGGATCAAAAGACTTCAGAGCAGCCCTTATGAACAAAAACATCTATTATGGACAGTGAATCTGATGTTGAAGACCAGAACCAGATCACTGTATTCGTTTGTTGCAAAGCAAGGATGTGTATTTGGGTTCAGTAAAAGAATAAAAAAAGCCATAAGCACCTTTTTTCACTCATCAGCACTAATCACTAATCAGTAGGATCCCTGCTTCTTTCCTGAATTCTTATCAACAAAGTCCCTCCAGCACCCCCAGTCCTAATCACCTTCAGAGAAACAGAAATATTTCTCCTCAGATCCTGACTTCCCATCCTTCATCACCCACCTCATCTTGAACTCTGCTTTCTGCATCACTCACCAGGGTTACAGACAGAGCTAGGCATTGCCTTTTTGGAAGTCATGGGCAAAAGTGGAAGCTTGCAGTAAGAAGTAGAAGTAGTAGTAGAGGGATGTTATTGACTTAACCAGACTGTTTTGTTGTGGCCAGTTTCCTATATTACCCCTGTGTGCTGAGTGACAAGCCCTGAGAGAGGAAGTGATCTGGCTGTGTTGGTTCTTGGTCCTCAGCAGGGATCTAGGCTTGTCCACCTGGTGGGGTAAGGGGTGGTGTGAGAAGAGTCCACATCCCCCATCTCGGAGCAGCTTCCTGTGCTTATAAACATCTGCAGCCCAGCAGGGTTACATCACTCAGTTTCACCTATAGCTGTCAAGCTCCAGCAAGGCCACCTTCCCCAAAGAGCCTGGATCCTTCTCCTGACCCCTTCTTCCAAAGCATGCATCTCCTGAGTCCATACTCCCCCATACCCCAGAGATAAACTGCTGCGAGTCAGATTACCCAGAATCTCCGCTCCTCTGAAGCAGCCCATTCATGGGCCCCTGGAAGCCGATAAGAGGATGAATCAGAGCTCTGTTTGGAGGGCTTTGTGGGAGCCGCAGAGCTCCATCTCTTAGGCCCTCTTTGTGTATTGATGCTTCAGCTGTGTGTGTGTGCACGTGTGTGTGTGTGAGGATGTCTGTGGTCTAGAATCTGTGTGTCTCTTTACGGACGTAGGGACATTTGTTTGAGACTCCACAATGAAGAGGGGAAAGTCTCAAAGCTGCAGCAGTAATGGCCAGGCTTTTTATCTCCTGGAGCCTTGCTGGAGAGAGACCATGACTTTCTACCTTCAGTAAGAATGAGAGAGTCAACTGTGTGAACCATACAGTCAAAATGATATTAGAGCATGTAAAAAGCATGTTTTCTTTCGCCACATTGATGTCATAGAAGGCCTTGGCTGTTTAGCATGTCACAGGGTAGCAAGTTAACAAGTCTGTCTTAAAGGAAATAAATTAATTAATGAACTAATATGGCAGTGCAGTGAGGAGTATTGCCACCTCACAGCTCTGTCTGTGTGATGTTTCTGGGCATGTTGTTCCTGTGTCTGCATGTTTCCTCTGTTTTTTCCAGTTTCCTCCTACATGTATGCCAGCAGATGGATTGGCTGTACTCTAAACTGCTTCTAGATGTGCGTGTGTATGGTACCCTGTGATGGACTGATATCCCAATCCAGGGTGTATTCCCACTTCACTTCCAGTGTGAAGTGAGAATCCGGCCTCTGGACTCACTGTGATCCTCACCTGGATGACAAATACATAAGTAAATAAAAACACAATTATTTAATATTTCATAATAACTCTTATCTTACGTACATACTGTATATCTTAATCACATCTTACATCTTACATCTTACATCTCACATCTTTCAATCTTATCTTACCTACATGTATACTGTGCCATTTTTCAGTGCAGTTGTTTTATGTTTGTTCCCTAAACTATAGTGACTAATATTCTACAAAGAGAATATTTTAGTCCATATTAGACGTTTTTTCCCCTTTCCTGGATTTCTGCAACTTATTATTCAATTATGTTTTAAAAAAAACCTTTTTAGTCCAACTCACTCTTCTGAGGGTTCTGTTACACTAATATGCATGAGATTGTTGTCTAGAAAAGCCTTGGTGAGTGTAAACAGCTATACCCATGATGCAAAATGGACAATGTAAAGATCTGAGTGGACAAGGGGTCAAGGCAGGCATGTACTCCTCTTCAGCATGAATACAGGACAGCACCACCAGGACTAAGTAATGGCTTTTATGGCTTTCTGTTCTGACTACAGGGTGATGTCAGTCTACATAAACAAGCTAGATGTTATCCATTTATGAACTTGCCCTTGCTACAAATGGACCTGTTATGACCTGTCCAAGAGGAACCTTTATTATTTTATTTTTAATTCTAGTCATATACACCTAAAGTAATTGCATATTTTGGGTTTAAAATATAGAATACAACATATAATATTTACATTAAGGATTTAAAGATTTAACAAATACCCATTGCATTTAATAATATGTTTTAGAGCAGGGAAAGTGCAAAAAAGATGCCAAGGAATCAGACTGACTACATTCTACAACATTTGTGTACAAGTCATTGATTTATATAATAGGTTTACAGGAAACTGAATAGATGGTGCTTCCAAACTCTTTATAAGTTATAATGCAGTTCCCGGCACTCCATAGTTGGCTCATTGAAAAGCCACAATGTGTTGACAGCAATACTAGAATTAAGTGCCAGACTATGTTGAAGTGTTGGACCCTTTTACTATTTTGACTTACTGCCAAAGTTTTATGCTTGTTGAATTCACTTATTAATTCGCTTATTTTGGATGGTTCCTGCACTAAAGTAGTGAACTTTGAAGGTGTGTTATGATGACCAGGTCAAAAATGCACATCGTATTATGCAGACTAATGGCAGACTCCAACAGCTCTTATGTATCGTTTGTCATATTGGGGGAGGTTTAGCCCTGACATACTAATGACTACTCTCTGTAAAGCCCTCACTTGGCCCCCTGGGTTCAGATTCCTCCGTTTGTCACACCTGACCTTGAGCTGTCCATCTGATGAGCCAACCCTGCAGTCCTGCTCATGCAAAGAGCGGTGAGTCTGGTTGGCAGGCTGCAGAAATCAGTTGTTAACATTCAATATCAAATACAATGAGAAAAGAAAACCTGTGCCTGAAAGCTTTGGCAGAAAATTTCAAAGGCAAGGAAAGAGAATGAATCTCTCAAAACAGCTCCTCTTTGGTTTTGAATATATGCTGGGAGAGATGCCTGGTGCTTTCCCTGGCTAAAAGATGCTCTTTCATGTTAATCTAGAACATGTACCCAAATCCTGACCATTATCATTACGAGAGGAGTCTTGAGACAGATCTCAGATTATTATAAGACTACCAACAGTCTGAGGCTTTCCAGGGCCTTTGCCACACAGCTGGCACAACTCAAGCTGGAAAATACTTTCTCTAAGATGACTCCCATGGGTTCATAAATAAAGCACATACTGAGTGTGTTAGTCATAATCCCTTCCATGAAAAATCACTCCTGACTTGTTTGGAGAGAAGTTGTGTGGGGTAATTGACTATTGTAAACTGTGATAACTTGTACCATCTGTGGTGATCTGTTTCCCTCTCTGCCTTTGTAAATCCAGAGTTATTTTTGGTTTGGACTTATGTACAGAGAGACATCTGGGAAATTGCAACAAAGAATGACCACAATTGCTGACGTTTCACTTTAGACATTTCCTTTTGATATGTTACAACCCCTTAGTATATAGATAAAACTGTCACTACAGTACAGTATACTTCTGTTAGCTAAAGTGTAATTAGATATATTTTTTTATGTATGTGTACATTCTAGTTGGGTACACTAATGTGAAATCCTATTAAACTACTGTAGTTCAAAGGGTAGGATTGATATGTACGTCTGGGCTAGATTACATTCGTGGTTTTCCTTTCCAGGGCCTGGAAGTACAGTCTACACATTCTGTCTAGTGTACATTGTGTGGAGGCCAGCATTGAGAGTGGGAGAATCTTCCCTCCAGATGTGTTCCACCTGAAGAAGATCTTCTTTCTGACCTGCCCTCCCTCCACCTCCCCGCTCTGTCTTTGTTGCCGCAGGCCATATAAACTCCTTTTCTCATAAATATTATTTCAGAACAGGATTTATTAACCTGCCGATGACGCACATATCACTCTGGAGATCCAGCAGCCATTGGAGAGACGGTACTTTGGAATGAAGTAGAAAGAATATCAGTAATTTAAAATGTCAAACATTGGGGCAAGGGAAGAACAGCACTCTTCTGTAATGAGAAATAATTACTAAGCTGTTTTAAACTTCAATGAGTTATATAAACATAGAAAGAAGAGCCTGTCTCCCTCTGCATTATGAATTAAACTCACTATTGCTCAAAGAGCAACTGGCTAGGAAAATAAAAAAAAACTACTAAAAAGGAACAAAGTGATGCAAGATGTCAAAGGTTAGCCATCTGGATATGCCATTATCCTCTGACTTACAGTAATGCTCCATGGCCACATTAAAATGTTAACTGTTTACAGCTTTTCCTTTTAAACGCCAACCTCTGCTTTCTGCTTTTCTCTCTGAGACATGGCTCTTTGCTCTATTGTGTATCTAACTAGCAAGGCCAAAAATGGAGGCAGAGTAGAAGAGGTTTACAGGCTTGAAGTTGTGTGCTTGCTGTCAGTGCAGGATACTGGGGGAGTAGAGGATAAAATCCAGACCTCTTAAAAAGACCCACACAGAGAATCCAGTCAGGAGAGGGTTCTGACCCAAAGCTTGCTTAATCTCCTGCTGAAGTATCCAGAAGAAATATTTCACTGTCGTTTCTCTCTCTCTGTCTCTCTCTCTGTCTCTCTCTCTCTCTCTCACTCTCTCTCTCCCAGTGGGTGTGTATAGATGGGAGGAAAGGGGGCAAGGGGCCGTCACTAAGTTATGTAACAGACTCAGGGGAAAGCTTCAGGCTGGATGATGGGCGGAGTAAACAGGGTAGTCAGAGTGGAAAAAAGAACTGAAACACACCAACAAAGCACTAACAGTGACATCATGACACAGATCCTCTTTCTTGCAAGACACACATACACACTTTGCCTTACTATTCTTGTGAGGACCTTTCATTGACATAATTATAATTATTCCAGTAACCAATGAATGCTATGCCTACACCTAAATTTAACCCTATCCTTAACACCAGTAACCAAAAGGAAACCTTTTGCCTAATGTATTAATTAAGCTGTCTTTTGGGGGGAAAACAGTTTTCATTGTGGGATCAGCCAAATGCCCCCCCAAGGTCAAAACTCTCACATATTCTTATCCTTGTGGGGACATTATGCACACACCAAGATATCTGTATATCTATATATATATATATATATATATACTGTATATGTATCTCCATATATCTATATCTATATATGCCCCTTCCTTATACATATAGCTAAAGACCTTTAATCAATTCAATTCAATCTGAAGTTTAAGACCTAAAAAATAAGAAAGTTACATTCCTCAGTCAGCACAATGCAAATGTATACAAAAAACTTTCAAAAGTAAATCAATTTCTATCCCTAGCAAATGATTGAAGGAGCAAATTCTTTCCCTGAAAGAAAGCAAAGGGCTTTCATGAGAGGCGTGCAGCTGTTAGTCTGCATTAAACTGGACATCAAAAGAGGCTTTGGAAGCTTCACTGGAGGAGTGAATAGCATATGCAGGGGTTAGCGCTGCATTCCTGTGGATCATTATTCCCAGAAGCACCTTTATCTCTGTCTTGGGAGACCGAAAGGAAAATGGGTCTTAATCAAGGACTGTATTCACTTATTGATTCCTTCTTGAAGGTAATATTTTTAAAAGCTCTGGTAATGTGGTGTATTTGTATCTGTGTGTTCCCTTTATATAATTTCACAGCAAAGGTCTTGACCTTGCACTTGCCACATGATTGGTTAGACGTCTGGAATGACACAATGAGAGGCTGTCCTGACTAACCTAGACCAAGCTGTTGTTTGTGTGTGTGTGTGTGTGTGTGTTTTTTGTTTTGTCACAGCTGACACTTTACATCCCCCCCACCCCCACCCTTCTGCCTTGCCACTCAATACCAAGTGTTTTTGTGCTACAAGTTTGTGTGAATTCCACCACGCACTGATGTAGATATTTACTAAAGTGCACACACACACACACACACACACACACACACACACACACAAACAACAGCTTGGTCTACATCTTGCCAGCACTGATTATGACATTTTGGTTTAGGAGATCACCCATGACTTATAAGTGAGCCAATCACACACAATCCCCTTCACCGCTGTCACTCGGTTAACCCTGTAGGGAGTAGCATGTACCACCCAGGTTATTTTGGAGGGAGGCTTGGAGGCATGTCTCAGCTGTTAGGAGTGAATCTGCCTGTTTCAGACACGCATGGGCATGCCTGCTGCTCTGCGATCAGCTGTGAAGCTCTATCTGCATACGTCCAGGGTGGCAGCCCAATTCCTAACGATCTCAGCTGTGCTAGGCCACTCCGGCTTGTTGTTGTTTTGCCTGACACTGACTCCACAATCAAGCCCTGGTTAAATCAGTTACACAGTTATACACAGTTGAGACTGTGGCTAATCCTAGATAAACGCCTTCCGAAATTAGCTACTCATTGCTAATGCTTTACTAAGAAGGATAGATTAGGCATTTTTTCTATTTCGGGCTTGTCAGCGAGTTCTTCTGAACCATTTTCCAACAGCCTCCACTCAAGATGAAGACTACTCAACTACTGCTAAGTGTTTTTCACTCCCAGTTTTCAGCTTTTGATGAACTTGACTTCACCCCTATTGACTTCACCCTTAATATTTTGTTTATAAAGAGTCACACTAGAAATCTCAAGTTTGGTAGAGTTAGCAGTTTTAGCCATGGTGTAGCTTATCTGTGATGTATTTTATCTGTGGTTGGCTTCACATGATTTGGAAATGGAATTCCACTTCCTTAAATAAAGAAGCGGAATTGCATACATATATTTACTACCATTTAATATATACAGGGGTTAGACAATGAAACTGAAACACCTGTCATTTTAGAGCACAATAATTTATTAGTATGGTGTAGGGCC
>JAOVVG010000054.1:8026882-8038884 GCA_028566375.1 Leptodoras nelsoni | reverse complement strand
ATAAAGCAAGTAATTCCTCTAATTAACCCTGATAAGGCACACCTGAAAACCATTCCAGGTGACTACCTCTTGAAGCTAATTTGAGAGAAAGAGTGTGCAAAGCAGTAATCAGAGCAATGGGTGGCTATTTTGAAGAAACATGTTTTCAGTTATTTCACATTTTTTTGTTAAGTACATAACTACACATGTTAATTCATAGTTTTGATGCCTTCAGTGAGAATCTACAATGTAAATAGTCATGATAAATAAAATAATAAAATAAAGAAAACACATTGAATGAGAAGGTGTGTCCAAACCTTTGGCCTGTACTGTATATAAATCAAATGGTTTATGGGAACCATTAGGCCTACTGGCATTAGGAAATTCCTCAGTAGTTATGCATTTTCAGGTGGGATGTCTCTGAGCACAGACTTTTCAATCTCAGGATTTTATATCTTTGGGTTAAATATGGCACCATTCAGTGAGTGAACCTTAAGCTTGCAACAATGACAAGGGATCAGTCAGTGCAGGTGCCACTACAGAGAACCAGGTGTTCTCTAGCCTACAGATAATAGCAAACGCAAGTGTGTATATCTCTGATTTGCGTGATTATTACCTGACAATGATGTGAGAAGGCTTTGCCTTGAAAGCCCAACGTTGAAAATTGGAACAAATGTCAGTCTTATTCAAGTGAAACAGTCAGACAGTTGGTTGGAGGTTTTTGTGATTGGTGCTTTTACAACATTTAACTTGACATTAAACATGGTCATAGATTACACACTTTCCTCCAGATTCTCTGTCTCACACATACACACCCAGATAAACACTATCATTTGTGTTTAAAACTTATATTTCAACCATATACATGTATTTAATACTCAGTCATCAAAATTCAGTAGTTTTGTGTTTGAACAAAATTCAAATGTTGCTTAGCATAATACTAATAAAACTGTTTATTAGTATCTTAAACATGGAATTGGCACAGATCTCCTATGTTTGTCTGCAAACTTTGGTCTCAAGCTGTTCTTTCTGTGACCTATATGAGAGGGAAGTTAATGATTGGTCGTGAACATCTCATTTCCAGTCAGGTGAAACAGAGTAGCCATTCTCTCTCATCAGCCTCAAGCTCAAGGTCAGTTTCGTACAGGCTTCACACTGACGTCAATATAGCTTCCTAGTGGTGTGTGTGCTGTGCTGCATATTTTGCCTTTTGACCTATTTAGCATTCAAGGAGCAGACATGAAAACCCAGGGAAAAAAAGCAACTTAAAAGAACGTCTCTTCACCCAAAGTGCTGCTGCATATTAATGAACCTAATCATCTAATGATCATGTGAAGAATGTTTTCCTCCATTCAGCTAGCTCACTATATCTCACTCTAACCAATCACATTTCTAGGCCAAAAACAGCCTGTGCTATTGTTCTGTACTATAGCAGTCAAATCAAATTCCATTTGGGACCTCTCATTTCCTTTTGTTTAGATCTCAGCTAAGCATGTTGCTCTTGTATTCATTGTTGTGCCTCAAGATGTGGCAGATTCTCTCCACTTAACTGTTAATGTTTGTTGTTTCCACTGTAAGTATATCTTGTAGGTAAGGCAGTTTACTTCTATAGGTTAAGTTTTTTGTCACTTTTTAGCAAGCAAAATCTTGTCTAATCAGCCAATCCTGTGGTACAAGTGCAATGCATAAATGTGACTAGAGTGGGCGCAGGCTCAGTGAAACTGAAAACATTACTTGGTCTTTTTCCAGTCTTCATCTGTCCAGTTTCAGGGAGTCTGTGCCCAATTTAGCCTCAGATTCCAGTTCTTGGCTGACAGAAGTAGAACCTGATGTGGTCTTCTTTTCCTGTAGACCATTTGCCTCAAGGTTTGAACCGTTGTGCATTATGTGATGCTTTTTCTGTTCACCATGGTTGTAACATGTGCTTACTGGAGTTCTGGTAGTCCTTCTGACCCACTTTTGCCATTCTCTTCTGACCTCTTTCATCAACAATGTGTTTTCACTGTGGAACTGTGCGTCACTGAATGTTTTTTTGTGTTTTTGCACTATTCTGTGTAAACCCCTTTTCTTGATATCAGTGACAGGGATGAGACCACCTATATCAAGTCCAAGACCAAGACGTTAAAGGGTTGAGTCTGAGTCAAGACCAAGACTATTGGATTTTAGGGTGCTCAAAACCAAGTCTTTGGAGGAAGTAAGACTCAATACCAAGAGTCAATACCAAGAGTACCAATACAAATACCAAAACAAATAAAAAACTCAGTCTTTGCCTACATTGTCAGCTTAATATGTCAAATACATAGCACCATCAATGAAATGGAAATGAATGGATTCATTTTATTGTTTTTTAACAAACCCCATTTCTAGAAATGTTGGGGCACTTTCTAAAAATGTAATAAAAACTGAAATCTGTAATTTGTTAATTCAGTTGAACCTTTATTTAAAAGAAAAAAAGGAAAAAAGAAAAGATTTTCTTTTTTTTCAGTGACAAACCTAGCTTTATTTTGTAAAAAAAAACAAAAACAATAGAATGTGATACCTGCAACACACTCAAAAATAGTTTAGGGACTAGGGACAGAGGCATGTTTACCACTGGGTCACATAACATTTTCTTTTAATTATACTTTTTAATTGTTTAGGGATTGAAGACACTAATTGTTGCAGTTTTGTAAGTGGAATTTTTGCACATTCCTTCTATATACAAGACATCTCCTGTGAGCTCCTCAACAGTCTGTTGTCACTGTTGTCTGAGTCTCCTCTTCATAATGTGCCACACATTTCTAATAGGAGACAGATCTGGACTGCAGGCAGGCCAGTCAAGCCACGCTGTAACTCATGGAGAATGAGGACTGGCATTATCCTGCTGAAAAAGACATGGAGCTCCTGGGAAAAGTCATTATCTTGAAGGCAAAATATGATATGGTAATGGTAACTTTACATATATGCAGATCACCCATGCCGTGGGCACTGATGCACCCCCATGCCATTACAGATGCAGTTTTTTGTACTTTTCATTGGTAACAGTCTAGTTGGTCTTTTTATATCTTTGGCATGTAGAACCTGATGCCCGTTCTTTCCAAAAACAAGCTGACACAAGGACATGTCTGACCACAGAACATGTTTCCACTGTCTTTTGGTCCATCTCAGATGACTTCGGGCACAGAGAAGTTGTCAGTGTTTCTGAACAAGATTAATATATGGCTTACTCTTTGCATAATACAGTTTCTGGCTGCATTTCTTAATTCAGAGGTGAACTGTGTTAAGTGACAATGATTTTCCAAGCCCATGTGGCTATGTCCATCATGGTAGCATGACGGTTCCTCAGACAATACCTCATGAGGCCTTGATGATCATGGGCATTCAGCAGCGGTTTCTACCCTTGCTGTTGCAATTTCCCCTGACCCGCTGAATCTTTTAATGGTATTATGAACTGTAGATGGTGAAAGACCTTGTACATTGTATTTGAACTCACTGACAATTCTCTCATGAAATTTGGCACAAAGTGGTGAACCACGACCCATCATGGTGGATGCTTCTTTTATACTAAATCTTGTTGACCAGTTAAGTTGCTAATTGCAAAATCTTCTTGCTAATTGAAAAATCTTCTTGCTAATTGAAAAATCTTCTTGAGTGTTACTTGTATAACCTTTTCAGTCTTTTCAGTCTTCACCCAACTTTTCTAGAAATGAGGTTTGTATTAATATCTATAATTATTTTGAAAGTATGAAAATGAGAATGTTTAGAATTGTCACTGTGTGTAGAGGTCTCCCTCTAAAAGTACTAGCCTACCCTGTGTCACTGTAGTGTGACACCAATTCAAGATTGAGTAGAATAATTTTTGAAGATTCTACAAGATCAAGAAGGATATTTGTTTTAATTCCAAGATGAGACTGAGTAAGTGAAAAGGTGATTTTGAGACTCAACACTACTTGAAACTGCTGTGTGTGAAAATCTCAGAGGATCAGCAGTTTCCAAAATATTCATTTGCGTCATTGAGATCACATTGTTACCCCCATTCTGATGTTTGATGTGAACATTAACTGAAGCTCTTGATAAATGAGCAGGTGTACAGGTGTACGTGTATACCTACGGAATACAGCTCCACAAGTTATAGTTTGTCACTCTTTATACATTAACATTCACTCCTTTTTATGGAGTAAATCCTAGGAGCTTTGTCACACACCTCTTACACTTTTATCTTTATGATTTCACCTTTTATCCTTGTGTCTATATGCATAGAGTAGGCACTCGTAAACTCTTACATTAAACTCTTACACTGCTCTTTACTGTTTTCTGTACTGATTGCTGTTAGATAATAGAGTCAGTAAACAATATGGCTGCCTCAGAAGCAGTTTGCATTGAATTAGTTATGGCCACTGGGCTTTCTTTAAGGAAGGAAATATTCACTCAGGGCTCTATGACTCCAGCCCTAGAGAAAGAGGAGGAAAAGGGTGGAACTTCCTTGCCTTGTGCAAGGAGGCACCACAGATCACACCATGCACACACTTCTGTCAACAAAACAGGAAACTCACAGTTAGCTAGTTCGTTTGTCACAGGTGCACCACTACTGAAGATAAGCTCGAGCCAGACTCAAGCATGGTCCTCTAGCCTTCAGTGCAGCCACCCTGTTCCTGAAAATGTGGCATTTTATTAAAAGCACAGCCGCTCCCAATTGCTCATAAACTCTCCTCATGCACTCCCCCACCTTCCTAAAGCCTTCCAAGTCCATGTTTTGCTATTTGCAGCAAATATCTGGGGCTTTAGGAGCTAGCACAGAAGGCTTGCAATTTTTGAAAGAAATGCAAGAAACAGATTTACAAGGCATCAATTATACACTATATTGCCAAAAGTATTCGCTCGTCTGCCTTCACACGCATATGAACTTGCGTGGCATCCCATTCTTAATCCATAGAGTTTAATATGATTTTGGCCCACCCTTTGCAGCTATAACAGCTTCACCTCTTCTGGGAAGGATTTCCACAAGGTTTAGGAGTGTGTTTATGGGAATTTTTGACCATTCTTCCAGACACTGATGTTGGACGAGAAGGCCTGGCTCACAGTATCCGCTCTAATTCATCTCAAAGGTGTTCTATGGGGTTGAGGTCAGGACTCTGTGCAGGCCAGTCCAAGTTCTTCCACACCAAACCCACTCATCCATGTCTTTATGGACCTCGCTTCATGCACTGGTTTCAGTCATGTTGGAAGTTGGGAGTATGAAATTGTCCAAAATCTCTTGGTATGCTAAATCATTAAGAGGTCCTGAAGGCCACATGAAGCTTAGAGGTCTGTAGCGATTGACTCTGCAGAAAGGCACACTATGCCCCTCAGCATCCGCTGACCCTCAGTCATTTCACATAGCCTACCACTTCATGGCTGAGTTCATGTCATTCCCAATCACTTCCACTTTGTTATAATACCACTGACAGTTCCCTGTGGAATATTTAGTAGTGAGGAAATTTCACGACTGGACTTGGCATAGTTGGCGCAGTTGGCATCCTATTACAGTAATACGCTGGAATTCACTGAGCTCCTGAGAGCAAACCATTCTTTCACAAATGTTTGTGGAAGCAGCCTGCATGCCTAGGAGCTTGATTTTATACACCTGTGGCCATGGATTCAATCATTTGGATGGGTGAGTGAATACTTTTGGCTATACAGTGTATATTCAAATGTAAGCACAAAAGCTTGCATCATCCAGGGCTAGATGTATAATGGAAAACCATTTTAACATCCTCTTAAGAAAGGCAGTGTATGACATCTGACAGAGGTAAAACAGATATATCAAGAAGATTTGGTAAATATTGGCCAGATATGTCATAAATGAATTCGGTTGCTGGAGCCTCTTCCAGCACTCACTGGGTGGAAGCCAAGGATACACCTGGACAGGTCACTAGTCCACACAAACAGACACATTAACACACACTCACACCTAGGGGCAATTTAGTATCTCCAATTTGCCTGACTGATTGTCTTTGGACTGTGTTAGGAAACAAGCTCCTGGAGGAAGGCCACACAGACACGGGGACAACATGCACACTCCTCACCCTGGCCTGGCCTGGAATTGAACCTTGGTCCTTCTTGCTGTTAGTTGACAGCACTACCCACTGCACCACGGTGGCACCCCATTGAACAGTATTGTAACCCCCTTTAAAAAATCACAAACCCTCTCAGTAGTGATTTATTTTTTATCATACCAAATATAAAATAATAGACATGTTATTAAAAAAAATTCAATTAAGCTTTGAAAGTTTTTTTAATAGCTTTGATAATGGTGGGTTGTGGTTTCAATCACTGTAACAAAATTAGAATATCTCAGACTATGGCTATGTTTTATGGACCTCTGGACCCCACTTTGAGGGTCAGGGTACTAAATAGTAATGTTTGTTGGAGTGTATCATATTACTGGCTCATGTCTTATAATATAGTTTGCTGCATTAAAATAAGATATGCTTGGTATGACTGTTATAAACCTTTCTGACTATCTCTCACCTTCTTGAACTGCTGCTCCAATTCTTCTCATCTGGTTTGTAGTTATTAGTGTACTATAGTGTACACATTAGTCATAGCTGCCTTGTTTCTCACCCCAAAGATTCATTTCCAGCCCTGTTACGCATTGCCTACCATTCCACTAAGTAACTTTGCCATGCCATGTTTTACCCCCATAAATAATGTTCATGTCCTGAAAGCTTGCCACATGTTTTATCTAGAACTACTTAATCTATGCATTACTGATTGCATCCACCTGAACACTCTATGGTCAAATACCAGCTCCTGACATCATCCTATCCATCATTGTTTGCCATCCATGTCAAATTATGCACTTATAAAATGCGAGGTATGTATATTTTTGGATAAACATTTACATATGGCCCTAGGCAACATAGCATTAACAATTCTGGCAGGTACCATAGACAAGCTGAACATGTGCATTTCGCAATACACCAAGTTGAAGCAGCGTGGGAATGCAATTGTAAAATGCATTAACCTGATTGTTTCTTTTATCAGGCTTTGTCAGCAGAGTTTGCAGGTGTGGCTCACAGCAATAAGAGACTTGAGACTTGACTTGGACTTGTGACCAAAGACTTGATACTTGACTTAGCAAAAATGACTAATATCTGATGAACAGTAAGACAAATTCTTACAACAGAAGGTTAGAACACATCGGAACCATTAACTATTCAAAGAGCTTTTAAGAAATCCATTTCAAGAGAAATTCACTGAGTGAGTCTTAAGAAATGTTTTATCCTATTGATTTAAAAAAATTCTTTATTTTCTGCATGTCAACTAGGAAAATTTAACGTCTAGTTCAAGCAAAGCTAAAATAAGGCCACACTAGATGAAACACTTGTGTGTGGAAGCCATGGAAAAAAAAAATGAAGAACAGCTTTGTTCCCAAGGGCCCCTAATCAGGCAACAGAGTAGGTTTCCTGCTATTGTAACGCCAGGTTCATTAAGGGCTGACGGCCACTTTTTCTTCACATACACATCTGCACTTAGTCACTCACACTCACACACACACACACACTCACCCCCCCCCCCCTCTTCCCACACACACACCCCTCTACATACATTCAAACATAGTCTCACAAGCTTAAGCAAACATTTGTACAAATTCCAAACTGTGCATGAACACTGGCCAAAGCTCCATCGTAATGCTTGCACAAGGTTAAAGAGCTTTGTCTGAACTTCTGAGGATGTTAATATTTGCTGACCACCTTATCTTTGACCCCTGTCTTGATGCACTGTTTTTCTTATTGCTCTCCTGTGTGAGAAATTGGAACTGAGAACTCAATAGGAAGAAGAACAATATCTTACAATATGCAAGATTCTGCTTGTGTACTTTATAAACCGATCACATAGTTTGGATCACATACTTCGGATCACCCATGCCCCAGCACACACAGACACACACAGACTTTGTCTTGCTATACTTGTGAGGACCTTCCATTGACATAATTATTAATGCTAATTAAGGCTATGCCTAACCCTAATCTTAACCCTAACATTAACCTTAAAATCTTTAAGGCAACTTTTTTTTTTGTTAAAAACATCAAGAAAAAACATTTTCCTTATGGCAACCAGGAAAATGTCCTGACAACATCAAAAATATCAGATATTCCTATTCTTGTAGGATGACAATATACAAACAAAAAGATATGAAAACATGGTCACACACACACACACACACACACACAAACAAACACACACTGCTTGCTATTCAAAGCAGACCAAGCTGGCTCTCTCAACCTTTTGAAAGTGTACCACACTCTATGACTTTGTGGGAGCTGTTCTTCTGAAAGAAAGGCAAGAGGGAGGGTAGGGTCACAGAGACTAGAGAATAGAGAATAGAAAATGGTCAATCATGTACAGTCCCATGCCAATAAGAGCTCTTTTCAGTTTGAACGAGCTCCATCTTCACACTAAAACACATCACTATTGTGTAAGAAATATTCAACTCTCCTCCTTTTCTATAAAGGGTATCTTTATTAGGATATCAATGTAAAATATTTCAAAGTACAAATTGATGCCTCTGCATACACAATCCCTCATAAATCAAACTGACCTGTCTTTACATTCAAACTTGTTTTTTAAGCTTCCAATCCAAGTAGTCCAACTCATCATTACAAGTTAAACGTATTATACAACATATTTTCAAAGTACTTTCCCGACCAGCAAGTTTAGTTCATCTATATGAAGTCAAAATACAAACTGTATTTCTTTTTTAATCTTATTATAAGGAATGGTGTATCCAAAATGATCCAAAAGGAAAATGATCATAACTGAATTAAAGCATTTAAATAGTCTAAATCAATGTAATCTTGATCTATAGAAACAAAAGCTACATTCAACTGAATTTGCTCGACATAGGCACTAAAACATAATGCTTAGTTAGGCTGATCTACAGTATGTGAGATCATTTACTCCATAGGCACATTTTAGAAAGTTACCATCAAGTTAATAAGTGACTGCTACATTCTCTGGCACTCAACTGAAATAGTGCAACTATGTGCAAACAAATGGGTTTTTTTTGGTTGTCTGTATTGTCTGTATGTGTTGTGGTAGTCTGAATTGTGAATGGCTAGTTCAACATTACACATTGTAAAGACTCATATACATCCTATACAAATCAAATGCCCAAATCCTCTACTCCCCCCCCCACCCCCCAAAAGAAACAATCAAAGGGAAATAAAAAACAGAAATTAGGCCTCCCACTCTTAACACATGTCGTAAACAAAACTGAAATAAATATCATACACTTTATAAATTATTGACTTATTTACAACACGTATACCCCCCAAATAACAAAAATATATTATTGTGAGGAAAACAAACAAGTGATTCCAGATTAACAATGGAGATCATAATCATAATTTAAAACGAAATATAAATGTATTGCTTTAGACTTGATAAATACTACATGGACTCGATTGATCCACAGAGGCCATACTTTTCACATGACAATAAATAAGTTAAATAGATTTCATAGCACGTAGCAAAGCGCAATGATAGCACTTACAAACGCATTAATAAATGCAGCGACATTCCATGAGCAGCAAAAAACTGCACTGACTGACACACGCCATAGGGGGGCGCTGTGAAAACAAGGCACGTCACACGTTTTGCCCGACGTAGCTACTTTACCGGGCAACAACAAGAGCCCCTGGTTAGACCCTTTAGCTATACAAAAAAAGGCACCTTCTTGTTTATTAGTTGGCTTTTAAAAACCTCAAGCTCAATGGGTGACCTGCTTAACAAAACACCATCTGTGATTAATAATAATAATAATAATAATAATAATAATAATAATAATAATAATAATAATCAGTCGTCTGAGATGGACAGCCTGCTGAAAATTGGCAGACGTCTGTTTGAATCCAGGCTGGGCGACTCGGAGCCACTGATCGTGCCAGACGAGCAGCGGGAGCCGCTGACGAAGCTCTCCGGGTCCGAGAGGGAGTCCAGGGGGCTAGGCGGGGAGTCAAACACCGGTGGGGAGTCGGAGATCAGGCGCACTGAGGCTAACGAACTCACAGGGAACGGAGGCGAGGGTGGCGGACCATACGAGGCCTGCCCACTGAAAGCACTCTGGGCGTGCGGGATTAAAGGGGCGAGGAAAGCCTTTAGGTCCTGCTCGGGGATACCAAAGGCGTTTAAGCAGTGTGGACTCGGAGCCAGAGAGTCCTCGAAGAACGAGAGCGCGCATGAGGTGGGCGGCGGCGGCGTGCGAGACGTAGGGTTCTCGATCATAGCGTTGTGAGCGCTTGAGAAGCCCGAGAAACTCAAGCTGTGGTGCAGCCTGGGTCTGTCCTTGTGCGTGAAAAACGGAGCGGATTCCTTCTCGGTCGGGAGTGCACAGTCGCCTCGCTGGACTCTCAGCGGTGTGCTCGGCGCGGCTCTGCGCTCGTCGACGTTGTGGATAAAGTGGCAGCGCGGGCCGTAAGGACAGAAACCGATAGTGTGAAATGTGCGACATGGCTCGGTCTTGTACTTGGGATGGCGGGAAAGATTGCGCAGTTCGTGGTAGCCGTGCGCAAACTGACACTTCTCGCCGTACTTGCAGGAGCCGTTTTCCTCGAAAGGCCTACACAGCTCGGTTTTATAGCGGGTAGAGTTGATCTGAGAGCCAGGTTTGGGCTGCAGCATTTCCTGGAGTTGTTGACCACGTTCCCCTGTCTCGCTAAAGGCGCGGTCGCGAAACTTGTTCTCCTTATTCATATAAGCCGGAGTAGGGCTCTCCTTGCCACCGCTGATGGACTCCATGTGACTGATGGAGTTGGCCCGGAAGAAGCCGCCCGCGTTGAACCTGTTATTGTTTTTATTGGAGGTGGAGAGCGGTATCCCTACGGTTCTCCTATCCAACACGTTGTTCAGGTGAACTGCATTAGAGCCCTGGCTTTTCTCCTGCTGAAATAAAGACATTATTTAGTTATCAGTCCTTTACAGTGGTATGTTAGTCTTTACACTATTGCCAAAGTTAGTTCCCGACACACAGTTCTCACGGTACTGCGTCAACATGTGGCTTATGTACAGTGAAACCCACTTGACGTGGACACGCTGTACTTTTTGGAGTAATTTTCTTACCCTGTACAACAGGTCGAAGTCGTAGATGGAAGACAGTACTGAAGTCGACATTTTCTTCAACGAGTTCCAGCTCAAAAAAAGGTGTCGGACCGTTAGGGATCCTTGTGTGCAGTAAAATATCCACGGCTGGTGTTTGTTTGTTTGTTTTTCTCTCAGATTCTTATGGTGGATAGAGAGGAGGGAGCAGTCACAGAGCTGCACTGCTCTGCTCACTTCAGCAGTCTGTGAGCCCTGGTCGTGGGGAGTGTCGCACTTTGGCGAGCTGCGCACATGTGTATAAATGCCTTACAGTTGTTCCAGGGGAGGGGCTTGGTCATGGAGGGGGAGTGTTTTGGTGGTCTAAGGGAGGAGCTTGTGGAGTTTAGGCGACGCACTTTTGAAATTCCTGTAATCTGGTGACTCACAGACGCACTGACACACCATTACTACTAATACATAAATAAATATATACAAAAATATAAAAAAAAAATATATATATATATATAAATACTAGTGCATCTAAAGAAAATAAAAGTAATTTTTTTATCATTTAATTTGAAAAAGGTAAACTATGATATTTTATATTCATTACATATGAAGTGACATAATTTTGGTGTTCATTTTTATCATTATGGACAAAAAAGGTCATTGCTGAAAAGTCTGGCTGTTCACAAAAAAATATTCTAATAAATTGAGATACTGGATTTCTGCTTTTCATGAGCCACAAGCCATAATGATCAAAAAGAAAAAAAGACAGTTATTGAAATTAGTCTCTTGGTGTGCAATGAATATAAAATATATGACAGTTTACCTTTTTCAGATTAAATTATGAAAAAATTATCTTTTTCCACTATATTCAAAATTTTTTGAGATGCATGTGAAACTGAAACACCTGTCATTTTAGACCACAATAATTTATTAGTATGGTGTAGGGTCTCCATTTGCGGCCAATACAGCATTAA
>JAOVVG010000054.1:8011261-8023332 GCA_028566375.1 Leptodoras nelsoni | reverse complement strand
TAACTTCACGTGTTCATTCATAGTTTTGATGCCTTCAGTGAGAATCTACAATGTAAATAGTCATGAAAATAAAGAAAGTGCATTGAATGAGAAGGTGTGTCCAAACTTTTGGCCTGTACTGTATTTGAAGAAATAAATTTATGTGTAAGAACACCATACCCACAGTTAAGTATGGACATAGAAGCTTCAAGATATAGGGCTCCTTCTCTGCAAATAGTGCTTCTGTGAAGGAAACATGAATGGAGTGATGCCCCAGGACATATTAGTGTAGAATTTTTCAAAAAAACTCATGAAACTCTGAAATCTCAAGCAATCTCATCTGCCAAGAGAATGGATCTGAGGAGAAATTGAAATTTCAACAACTGTAAACATACAGCCAAAATAACTCCAGAAAGTTAAGGCCTAGCTGATCTCCTGACTTGAATTCCATTAAACAGACCCCATAACCTTGTTAAAATGAAGACACTTTTCCTAGTCAAATGGAGCAAAATTGAACCACAATGCTGCAAAAAAGGTAATTACTTCGTACTGTAGACATCTTAAAACTGTAATCATCAAGCTCCACGTTGCCTGAGACTGCTAATGCCAGTAAATTGCGGTGACTCAATACTTTGTTCCGTAATAGTTTTGTTACTTAAAGATATTTTGATGTGAATATATGTACTCCAGCACCCAGGAAGTAAAATGTTGTTTGTGCTTGACTGGCGTCTGCACACCACAAACTTACAGAACCTGGCAGAGTGAAATCTGACCACCATCTGGGCTGTGATGTTGGTGCAAAGCATGGAAGAGGAGCCACCAGTAAATAAACCAGATAGCCATTCATTTCAATAACACATCTGACTGAGGACACAGTAAAACAGAAAAATAGACATACTGCATAGCGGTTTGTAAGTGAGGGTAAGAGAAAGAATAAAGTGAAATAAGCATACTTACAATACAATGCAATTACCAAGCTTCAAATAATTGGCAAAACTTGCAATTTGGCCAGGGGTGCCCAAACATTTGCATGTACAAATGTAAAGATATATGAATATATGAATGATTATACCATAATCAGAAACATGAACAAATCAGGGACAGACATTGTTTGCAGTAATGTTGTACTAACCAGCCCCTAACAGGGTTTAGCACCATGGCATTCTTAGTTTCTCTGGAATAACACTGCCAAAAAACTAGATGTACCACATAGCCTTGAATATGAATAGGAATATGAGAATAAGGGCAAGAATGAAGTGAAATATGCATACCATATTTCAAAATTGTAGCTTAAGCAGTTCTTGAGATATTGAATTGCTGATGACAAATATAAACCCATCTCATCCCAACATAGAAGAACACATTTTCTGGAGCTCTGTGTCTCCCTTTCATTGACAAACAATCTCATCAGTTTGATCTCCCTGATTAATCTCACAAAGAGAGCATGAGCAGCTCCTTGTCTTTAGTTTCAGCTGCTAGTCACTCCACAGATTTCCACAGAAGTCTGAGTTAATACTTTGAATAATTCTGAGCAATCCTAGGAAAATCTCTTCCTGAGGTGGGCCACTTGACCATGATGTTTTAGTGGTTTCTAGGAAAATTCACTTCATGAATTCTTAAGTCTGAGTGTTGCCTAGTTCTATTGACTGTGCCTGACTAACCTGCTACTAATGCAGACAGGGACCTTGCGATACACATTACGTAGACACATATCTGCAGATACACAGTTATTGACATTGAGCATGAAATTAATCACAGTCTCACAGAGTGATTACTTCTCAGTAACAATTTAATTATTCTCAAGCTTAAGTGCACTACTGCAAAATTCAAATTCAGACATTTTCAGACATGTTCAAGTGCTGGCATTCTTCTGCTGGAATTAAAAACTGAAAAGGTGTCTAAACTCAGGTTTATAATAAACAGAAATGCTTTATATTAAGGTTAAGGTGCATTACTTAACAAAGTATATAACACAAACAAACCAACTTCAACACATCACACCATAAGTAATGTTATGTGAATGTATTATGTAATGACTTAATGTGGTGTTCTGTTGCACATTTATTTTATACAATTACTTATTTGTTAGTCAGATATATAATATAATTTCTATTTAGGTTTTCAGAAAGAATTTCAGAAGTTTATGCTTACTTCTTTTCGCATCAAATAAGCAACAAAATATGCAAGTTGGCCACAGGTTCGCAAAAACCTTTGCATGCAATTTTACCAATAACAAATAACTCTAGATAAGACTGTAAATGCAAATACAGCTAGACAAACTGCATGCAATTGCAGGATATGACTTCTGTACAAAATGAGAGCAAGAGCAAGAATGAAGTGAAATTAGCACATCAAATTTCGAAATTGTTGCTTAAGCGGCTCTTGAGATATTGAAATGTGTCATTTGCAGTGCCCTTAATGTACAAAATTTCATGAGATTTGTCTAAAGAATGTGGTAGCAATGGAGGGAGCCTTTATATGACAAGATGTTGGCTAGTGAAATGCTAGTTTTTTGCTTTGAACATTATTCACTAGGTGCATTACTCCACAAATGGATGATTGTCAATGTGGCTCCTAGAGGCCAACCTGACATAATTCATTTCGCACAAAAAGATTTTTAAGCTATTGCCCAGAAAGTGCTTTGAGCATACACCAATTCAGGGAGCACACTTATGAGATTTATATTTTCTGAGATATTCAACATACTGCACAAGTATCATTTACATTTATGGCATTTGGCAGACACCCTTATCCAGAGTGATTTACATTTATCTCATTTCATACAACTGAACAGATGAGGGTGAAGGGCCTTGCTCAGGGGCCCAACAGTGGCAGCTTGGTGGTGCTGGGACTTGATTGTCCCCCAACCTTTTATTCAGTAACCCAACACATTAACCATTGAGCTGCCCCTGCTGCTACTCCACAAATGGATGAAGTATCACAACCCAGCCAGAGGAGCAGCAGACAAGGCTAACTTTAACCTTAAAGTAAAGAGGAAGCTGTCACTATGACAACAGATGAACAACAGGTGGAGTCACTGAAAGCGTTAAGTATACAAGACTGAAAGGTCAAACTGTGTACAAAAAAATGAAAAATGTTCAATGCATAGGAATTGTGCAAAATGAGCACACATGGAATTGTGCTGACTGCATATGAAACTTAATGCACTGTGGAATCAGAAACCAATACTGACTCTATAGGTGACATAAAAATTATAGTTGTATGTTTTTACATTGATTTAAATATGTATAAAAGACAAGAAAAAGCTGAAAGGGTGTTTGGACTGCTGAACACTCCAGTCCAACTAGATTTTTCTTTATTAATCAGAATGCTGTAATGTGGTAATAAAACTTTTGACCCTAAAGCATTTTGTTATATTGTGGTATATTTGTGGTATTGTGGTATATTTGTGGTAATTTTTACATTAGTATTATATTTAGTAATTCTATGTTATATTAAACAATAATGTAAGATATTGCAGATCATGTGCTAAACTAAATTTTAAAAAATTGAATTCTTAAATCTGTAATGATCTCACACTGACAGGAGCCAAGTGCAGTTACTTCTTAAGCCAACACAACACAAACTGAGAGCGTGTGTCACTGACTATGTGAAAACCTAAAAACTCCTTGAAACAGAATCTCTGCAGTTTCCATGGCCATTGGTAGGCCTGACAAGGGTACAAATCTTACACCTTTAGAAATTCGGTCAACTATGACAAAAATGTCAGTCTTGCCCCGTTACTGAGGCAGATCTGTGAGAAAGTCTATAGAGAGGTGTGACCACAGCTTCTCTGGTGTGGTCAGAGGCCACAGCATACCTGCCGGTAATGTGGCTTGGCTTGGGCACAGACATAGCATGTTTATGCTAGATATAGCATAGTGAGATGAATCTCTGAATATCCAAGTTCATATGGGGCCACCAGTACTTAGCCTGTAGGAGCTCGCCGGTATGTCGTGTGCTGGGATGTCCTGTACCCGGAGAGGTGTGAGTCCTGGTGTTAAGTGGGCTGTGAAGGGATGCAGGGATGAACAGCCTGCTGGACAGACACTGGGCACTACCTCTGGTGGGTTGTTGTTCCTGGATGTTTTGATCGAGGTCCCAGATGATTGCTTGGAGGAACTTTGACTCAGAGACAATCAGCTCATGTTCTGTGGTCTCCATCTCTGGCTTGTGAATACAAGACAGGGCATCAGGATCTGGGTCTGTAAGACAGTTCAAAATTAAATCTGGCAAAGAATATGGCCCATCTGGCTTGTTGTGTGTTGAGTCTTTTGGTGGCCTTGATATATTCAAGGTTCTTGTGGTCTGTGTAAATCATTATGGGGTGTTTTGCTCCCTCCAGCCACTACCTCCATTCCTCCAGGGCAAGCTTGATGGCCAGCAGCTCACAGTCTCCCATGTCGCAGTTACATTTGGAGGGGGAGAACTTACATGAAAAGTAGGCCACCGGCAGACACTGTCTCTGAGAAAGGATAGCACCTGCTCCTTGGCTGGAGGTGTCAACCTCAACTATGAAGGGGAGGTTGGGGTCAGGCTGATGCAGGATTGGGGCCAAGAGGAAGGCCTCCTTCAGATGTTGAAAGGCTAGGTCAGCCTCCAGTTTCCACCTTAGAGTCTTGGGCCACTTCTTTAAGAGGTCTGTGAGAGGGGGCACTGAAGTTCTGGATGAATCTTCTATAGAAATTGCAAAGCCCAGGAAACTTTGCAACTCCCTCACCGTGTTGGGGTGCTTCCAGTGGGTGATGGCCTTGACCTTCTGGAGGGTCATGGTGACCCTGTCGTGTCCAATTTGGTAACCCAAGGATTACATTTGTGAGACTGATGGAACCGTCATTTTTGTCTCTTGACGTAAAGGCGGTTCTGGAGCAGCTGGAGCAGGACTTGGTGAACTTGGAGTACGTGGGTAGACAGATCTGGGGATAAAATGAAAATGTTGTCTCCCTCACCCCAGGAGATGATGGGGTCATGGAGGCACATCAAACTCAATGCGAGAATGATCGAATGCTTGGGGGAATTTGATCAGCAAGAAAGGAGATGGTTACCACATGAAGTAGGCTGACTTGACTGGGAGAGTTTGGTGGCTAATGTTACCGACACCTATGGGGACGCCATCCACGGCCTTGATCTTAAAGGGAACTTTTACTTCCCAAATGAGGATGCCATGGATTTCAGCAGTAGCCTGGTCCACTGTGAAATCACGTGGCTTAAGGGGGATGTTGCTACTCACTGCATGCACTGGGTGTGGTTCTGGAGACCATCCCTGGCATCTGGAGTAGATGAAGGCCTAAATGTACAGCATCGCACGGTGTGACCACTCCCTCCACAGTAGTAACACAGGTGGAGAATGGCTCACCGTTCTCTCTCCTGGGTCGACATGCATAGGGGGCCCAGGACTATGAGCTCAGGGTCCTCCAGTTGGTCCGACGGGGGAACGCTGGTGGGCCTGCTCCGCAGTAAGTTATCTAGAGTGATGGCTGTGGAAATGAGGTTGTCCAGGGTCTTGGTGGTGTCTTGGCATGTCAGCTCCCTCTGGACCTCAGAGTTGAGCTCTCAATGAAACTCCAAGGTGTAGTCTGCGGCCCTCTGGTTTCTCCGTCATCAGTACTATGGTCAAAGATCTGGTGAAATTGTTCATGCTTCCCCAGTGTGGGCTTTGGAACAATCAAGATGGCTTTTGGCTTTTGTTGCCTTCTGGTGGCCGTGGTCATAACAAAATCATTAACTCAACATTACTTATTAATATGTGTATATTCAAGAAGGGACGATAAATGTGTTCAGTTATTATTATTATTATTATTATTATTATTATTATTATTATTAAATGTAATAATATATGTATGATAAATGCAATGTGTTTTGTTAATAATAATCTGCTTTTTACTAGTTAAAAGACCACAGTGATGCAATGCCTTGTAAATGTGAGCACTTGGAGGGGGGTTCACTTCCAATTAATCATGCTGGCTGGCCTACACAGCATTAAATATTAAGTAGTATAGTAGTATCAATAATTATTCCCCCTACAGGTGGAGTTGGCAGCCAGTGCGTGTTGATTTGGAAAATGCATTTTGATAAGGTTTGTATTGAATAAGCTGGGGAGACTAAAAGCTCTTTAATGTAGCGCTCAGTGCTTATTTGTTTCCTGTATCTACTCTATTCAGAGATGGTCCAGGTCCAATCTGAGCTGATGATGGCCTTTTAGTCTTTGGCCAAAGAAGCCTTAATGAAGTAAATATGCATGCCAGCATTCTAATAAAGATATGGTCAAGTTCACTTCTTAGCCTGGGAGGTTACTGTACTTAACCTGAGTTGAGTCTTATATAATAATTGTGCTTCATGAATGAATACTGATGGACCAATTAAGATTCAAACCTGATGTGTGTGTGTGAGAAGGTAAAGGTTTTGAGTAGATTGCTGTGAAGATAATTAGCATACATTATGTTTACAATTATTAAGAGAATGCTCATAATGTAATGTTCATTTCTCTCTAATAGACATTGATCTAACTTGTGTCGTTAAATTAAATAAACATGATTGATTTATTCGACATAAATCAAAAATATTGTATACATCATATAAAATCGACACACTATATAAGTTTGTGGACAGCTGATCATTGCACTCACAATTGAGCCTTTCTAAATTTGGAAGCACACAATTGTATAGCATGTCTTTTGCTGTAGCATTACAATTTCTCTTTACTGGAATTAAGGGGCCACTGTCACTGTGCACAAAGCAAGGAATTAGGGTGTGTAGCTTTGTAGCTGTAGTAAGAGTAATTCTCGATTCTGATCTGAGCCTTTAAGCCACATGTTGACAACATTATAAAACATCATTTTACATTGCACAAGTTTTGGACCATATATCGACCTGCCAGATTCTTGGCAAATTCTATTGTGTTTTTATGCATTGACCGTTGCAACTATAAACATTATTGCCAAAGAAGCCAGTTGATTACCACAGCCTGGGTTCTAACAGGTACATTTACTGCAGTTACTACTATGTACAATTAATACTAGTATCTAACAGGTATACACACACACACACACACACACACAGAACACATCATACCAGTCATGATGAAATTACCAGTACAACATACTGGGCAGATCTGAGTCACACACTGCTGATTCTCCATGTCCTTATAAACAAGCCAAGCATTCACGTATGACCCATAAAAAGAAAACACAGAATGTTCAAACAATTCTAAAAGGTTGGATTTTCACAAGGCACGCAAACCACAAAATGCACAGATATACAGCTGATCTCTAATTTAGCTTACTAGACATTAGACATCAGCTGCCATCGAGTTAGCACAAGGAGCAATGACACTTCTGATCCATACTCACTGATCCCCCTTGTTAGGAAGTGATTATTATAATTAATGTCACTCATGTTTCAAGCATTTTATCCACTTTGAACATGTCATCTACTCCAAAGATTTCACATTCATGTCTTATGTCACGTCTGACCCTGAAATGTAAACCATGTTTATACATTTTATGTTTATAATGTATAGCAATGTATAGCAATGTGGCCCTTATTATTAAGCTCAATATTCTCTCTCTCCTTCTCACTCTCTCTCTGTCTCTCACCCCTTCCCTCTCTCTCTCTCCCTCACTCTCTCTCTCTCTCCCTCCCTCCCTCCCTCTCTCTGAAGCATTTCATTCTCATTATTCTGGCTTCCTACTAGAAGCATTTTCTCCCTGTTCAACATTATTTTCCAGTGTTGAACATGTGTGCTTGGCATTTCACAGGGATGTTAGTGCATTCTAATAGGTGGAGGGTTAATGTTGTCAGGCTGTCTCCTTTTACAATTTACATCTTAGCCATCCTGTCATGTCAGACTGTCAGACTTTCAGCCACTACAGTGTAATTATTAGTTTTAGATTAGTAGTTTTCTTCTTAGGTAAAGGTGCAGATCTGGATTTGTGGGCATAGTGTGTTCTGGTAAACTGGGATGTGTGGGTGCTGTGCATTGTTCAAAATGCTTTATAAATAAAATTGAATTGAATTGATTATCTAGTTAGTTAAGTGGAATGGGCTACAATGTGTGATGCAGTTCCTTGTAATGGAGTCTGTGTTGTATTCAAAGAGCTTCTGCTTCCACTAGATGAATCTTTGGAAATCCCTGATTGCCCCAGGACCTTCAGATGCCCTACTTTACTGTATAATGACCCTTCTGGGAAAACTAAACAGTGCCTAGTTTTAAACAAAGGGAAGTCCTTGAAAAGCCAGAATGGCCCAGTTTATGCCCTTCTCTTTTCCCTCTGTCATTGTTCTATGCTTTATCTTTGTAATAGCAAGAAAGAGTTCTGCTCATTAGCAGTATAAACATTGTTTATGTTAGATCCATGTAAATTATCTTAATATAATTGATGGTTAAATTGGGCCAGGGCAGTCTGAAGCTCAGCCCTGCCACAGGGCTTCAGTTTCATCTCACCATATCCATTTAGAAAAATGTACTTGCTTTTTTTACACTTCCTGGGCTTAATCTTTCAAACAAAACAAGATTAAAACTCATTGACTCCTTCGATTAGATCTAATAACACTTGATTATTTGCAACAACTGTTATATAGCTGTAGAATATATAAAATGTTGCAACATTGCGAACATCAGATTTTTCATGCATTTCCCCAAAAGCCATCTTGAAGATCAACCCTCTCTTTTGTCAGTCAGATGGCAAGAAAGATTGGTGGATCACAAGGTAGGGAGAGAAATAGGTCAGAACCTGATTCAGAGTCTCTGATATTCTGACAATATGTCAATTTGACTTGTTTAATGTTAACACAAAATAGTAAGAGACAGGTTTCCTCCGATATTAATGTGAAGTTGTATGGAATTGTAATGTAACAGTTAACTAGCTTTCAAGATTAAACAGTCAAGCAAGTTATTGGTTTGAGTAAAAAAAATAGGAGCAATACAAATTGTGTGTAATTGCAATGCAAATCTTGAGTAAGTAATGCAAGCTAGTTTGATTATTTCCTGGCTATATCATTAAATAGCAGTTCACATGGAGAGTGCGGACCCCCACCAAAGCCAATGGGCAAACTCATTTTTGCCTATGCATTCATGCTGTGACTCGGATCTGTTCTCAAATTTAATGGATTCTTCCTTGGTCTATGCTGCACTGTTCCATGAAGTTTTATGACAATCTGCCCAGTAGTTGTTCCGTAATCCTGCTGAACAACAAACCAACAAACCAACAAACCAACTAACCAACCAACAAGCAAACAAACATACCACATTGAAAGCATAACCTTCATAACCTTCTAACACCATCATTTCTATATTTGTTACTGATATACAGGAAAGTGCACTTACAGAAAGGTTCGTGGACATATTTCTTTCTCTTCAACACACTATTACAAAATAATATTTTTGCACAGAACTGCAAAACAAGAAATCTGGCCAGAAGGAACAAGGCTTAGAGGGTGTCCAGCACACCTGTAGAATTTTCAGTTCAGAATTTTCGCTGACACTGCAATCATCCAATCAAAAATACCGAACTCTGAAACCCCTGGTGACAGTGATCTTAGCAGTAGAGAGAGCGAACTTAAGCAGAAGTGCAGCATACCACCCACAAAAAATTTACTCTCCCTGGCTGGACAGCCCAATTTAACTCCTGTCTATCTTTATACGGCCCAGTAAAAGATATAGTAAATTATCTAAACATTTCAATATCCAGCCTGATAACCTTCTCCATCATCATTGAATCCAAAACAGAGATCAATGCATCTTCAGTCGTATGCTGAGCTCTGTCCACACAGAAGGACACAAACATTTCTACCTCTACTAGTGGTTAGGAATTATGGAGCAGTAAAACGTTCACCATCTTCAGTCATTATTGATTAAATGTGATGGTTATAGATTAATAAAATACACTTTGTGAATTTTGTGTGAGTGTGTGCTCTAAGACAACATGAGAGGATGGGATCAGCCTCATATCAGGATTACTGTACATATCTTTATTGGAATATGATTACTATTGTCATTTTTGTATCCTTGTTTGCTGTCTGATTAACTCCAGACTTATGAAATACTCATTAGATAGCAGTTCAAGCTCTCTTAGGTTATGAGATGTTTATCAGACTGAGAGCAAAGGGGAAAAGCTTTGCTATATGAAATCCCATAATAATAATAATACACTCTGCATGGATTAGATATTGCAGTTACAAGATAAACTATCACGGCTTTCTCAGGACAGTGTGTCACACTTTTTAATGAAAAGAAACATCGTTCGGCTTTGTATGTACTTTACTTACAACTTGTATGTACTGTACAAATTGATTGTAAATGTTAAAAAGTGTATTGCAAAAATTGAAAAGACTAAAATGTTGATTCCTTACTGATATGGCGATTTCTATTGAGCACCAAATACACACAGAAGTGCATTTGATCATTATAGCTCACATCATCAGAAGTGCACAGAAGATCATTTCTATTTATTTCATTTTGTAAAATCCATGGCCTTTTTCTGATCCTTATATCTTATGATTCTCCTTTCTCTGATTGCTTAAAACCTGATCATAAATATATTAGAGGTCTTGATATAGTATATAGAAAAGGCTGTGGCGGGATTATCATCTTGTATCATGGATTCAGAGACAAATTAAAAATTGTCATGTCTAATCTTCTTTGACCAAAATTTGCAAGTGCAAGTGCAAGTGGTGCATGTTCTTAAATCTGCTTCCTGATCCCAGATGTTTACGCTGCTTAGCCCCAAGAGGGATCTGGATGCTCATAAACCCTGATTGTATCCTAGCAAGGACAGGACACAAAGCGACACACTTGTTTTCAGGTGCTGCAGATTGGGACAGCCACATAGACATCAGATAATTGTTGTCTTTTCTGTTTCATCTTAAATACATCACAATGCTCCTGCACACAGTATCAGAATATGATTATAGATATACATACAGAACACACCACACACACACACACACACACACATACCCTAAACCATTTCAAGGACAATGGATAGATTGATGTGCAAATAAGAGAAGCTTTATAGAAAAGAACATTTTCACAGGGGATACAGATTGTTAGGGTTGAGAATGCTCACAGTGATCACTTCTATCTTATGAATCAAGGCCAACATGGAATTATGCATGAAAAGAAAATAAATATTATGCACCCAGACTGTAACAGCAAGAAAAAGCAGAGCAGTACAATGGGGCTCAACTACTGTATATCCATTCATCAAACTGGCAGGGATAAAGATGAATACAGAAATAAAAAGAGAGGCAGATTATAACTGGCAACTTTCATTTATTTATCCGAAAGCAAAAATTCAGCAATGAATACACAGAACAGTATCATATACAAGATGCATAAACACTGATGTGCATATTATTTAATTCCATTTCAGAATATGAAGTAACAGTGATTAATTTTTTATACTTTTTTTTGGACCAAATGCTATGATAATTACATTACCCAATATCACAAGTTTTATCTGTTTATATACTGTATATCGTAGTAAAAGAGTGCGGGTACTAGACTGGCCTGCCTGCAGTCCAGACCTGTCTCCTATTGAAAATGTGTGGTGCATTATGAAGCGCAAAATATGACAACGGAGACCCCGGACTGTTGAGCAACTGAAGTTGTACATCAAGCAAGAATGAGAAAGAATTCCACCTGCAAAGCTTCAACAATTAGTGTCCTCAGTTTCCAAATGCTCATTGAGTGTTGTTAAAAGGAAAGGTGATGTAACAGCGGTAAACATGCCCCTGTCCCAACTGTTTTGGAATGTACTGCAGGCATCAAATTCAAAATGAGTGAATATTTTTGCAAGAAACAATAAAGTTTATCCATTTTAACATTAAATATCTTGTCTTTGTAGTGTATTGAATTGAATATGAGTTTAAATGGATTTGCAAATCATTGTATTCTGTTTTTATTTATATTTTATACAACGTCCCAACTTCATTGGAATTGGGGTTGTATTTTATCAGTTATTGTATTTTAATATGCAAGCTAGAAGAGTAGTCAGTCAGTCATTATCTGTACCGATTATTCCCAGTTACGGGGTCACGGGGGAGCCGGTGCCCAGCCGGCAACTCTGAGCGCAAGGGCAGGAACCAACCCT
>JAOVVG010000054.1:7957954-7970665 GCA_028566375.1 Leptodoras nelsoni | reverse complement strand
ACCTCTTGAAGCTCATTGAGAGAAAGCCAAAAGTGTGCAAAGCAGTAATCAGAGCAATGGGTGGCTATTTTGAAGAACTAGAATATAAAACATGTTTTCAGTTGTTTCTCCTTTTTTTGTACATAACTCCACGTGTTCATTCATAGTTTTGATGCCTTCAGTGAAAATCTACAATGTAAATAGTCATGAAAATAAAGAAAACACATTAAATGAGGTGTGTCCAAACTTTTGGCCTGTACTGTATGTAAAGCATATGTTTTATTTTATTGTAGATTATGCTTATTAATGTCTATTCTACTTTTTTTTTAAACCATGTAGAAAACGTAATGCTCTCGGACCAAATGTTCAGCAGAAAATTAGTTTTTAATATGCTGCTCTTATTAACTATTTTAACAAGAAATTAAACTGCTGATGTGTCGAGTGTATGAGCTGTATGGCAACCTTCATCAGATGAAAGTCAAAAGTGGAGAATGAATGTAAAAGATGTTCTTGTCAAATCATCCTACACTGTTGTTAAAAGGTAATTGGGGACAGTAATTACAGTAAGTGGAGTGTTAACAAGAAATTAACCTGAATGGAAAAGAGGAGACAGGACATGATTTTATGATTAGAATGTATCCCATTTGAATATGCTGAACTTTGGCCCTCTGTCAATTCAGAATATCAGGGCACCAGAATGGTCCAGGGAAAAGTGTTGTCTCTCTCTCTCTCTTTTTTTTTTTTTTTTTTTTGGACAGAGAACATGCACTGTGTGATCTGGTAACACGTTCGAAAATGTTTCGCCATTTAACCTTTTAAGAAGATTAGCACGGTTAAAATGAGTGAACAAAGCGCTTGTGAGAAACTGGAACCCACAGGGCTGGGTAACTTTGTGTAGTTTAGAGAGTGTTGTGTGTAGATGGCGAGCGTGGAGGCTTGTGCCGATTGGGGGTTGCTGGGCATATGGTGGCTGTCAGCTCTGGTACACCGAGGGACGTGTCTGTGTTTAGCACAGGGAGCTCCAGGCCTCGCACACTCACACCTCGCTGCTTTAACCCAAGCTGATGTGAACAATCCCTTTGGCTTCTCTCTGATGTGGTGTGTGTGTAGCTTATCAAAGCTGAAATGATTTCAGCCTGCCAGTGTTTGAGGATGTGCTTTGCCAAGCAGAATGGATGAAGTTTTTCAAAGGCTAAGCTTTTTTTCTCAATCAGGCAAAAAATAAAATTTACATTTTAACGCTACTTATATTTTATAAAGCTGACCACCCACTCTTTTTGTTGACCTTGATTTGAATGTTGTGTGTGGCAGATACTGTTTATAGCTCTGCCTCAACAGCATCTGTAATCCAAATCACTCCAGACCTCTCGAAGCTTTGTAAGTGTGTCTGAGGTAGGCGGCGAGTGCCGTAATCACATATATGCAGTAAAGTTGTCTTCACCCATTTCCTCTCTCTGCTATCAGAGACTCATCCGCCAGTCACCTGTGCCATGTTAGAGGGCCTTTAATGTATCTTGCTGGAGGTTATTGTGTCGTCGGCTTTAACACACACACCGAGTCCAGTGGAGTATGGAGCAATCATCAGCTTCTGTGGAGGAAGGATAGGGCCAGAGTGCTGAAAAGCCTGCAGTTTTTCTCGGGTGTTACAGTAGCTTGTGCTTGCACATTTCCCAAGTGGCAATCTTCCTTTCCTTTTTCCGCTCTGAATAAAGGTGATGAAATCCCTCTCGCTGCAGCTAATCTTGAGCTGACAGAGAGGCCTGCTATACAAGTCAGTCTCTATCTGTTGTGTGAAGCAGTGGACGCCTCCTTGTAAGCTGCTTATGATATTGACTGCTTGCCTCCTCTCCTTTTCAGTATGGCTCAGCTGCTGATGGGCGTGCACACACACACGCATCCTTAAAACCTTCCTCATGAGGCAATCTGCCCCCCAACCCTTCGACAGAGTGCTTCTAGAAGTTAAGAGGGCTGAGAGAGCTTGCTCTCTTCTCTTATGCCTTCAAGTGAACTGCATTGACTATTGATTAATGCTATCAGCTGGCAGTCAGCTGAGCACTCGAGTAATTCGGCTTGTGTTGGTGGTGTTATTCTACTGTATTGATATTATCCTTACTGTTAAATGAAGCGGATACCTGTAACCCTAACCCTAACCCAGAGCCTGATCCATATTAACAGTGATATCTTCTTTACAACTGCTGCTTGTTGCCACAGAATTGTTCCAACTGTACGCAAAGCAGAAGGAAGGAGTCAAAATGTAAGGAACGTTGATGACGGTGGAAAGGGAGGGCAGTGAAATTGTCAGCAGGGGAGAGATGGAGAGAAAGGCTGAGGATGGGCAAAGGGAGGGTGCTGAAAGGACAGGAATAGGTTTATAAAACATAATCAATCCACTCTGGCCTGGGCTCAATTATCCCAATCAAGGTTAATTCTTTTGAACCCTGGTACAAATAAAGGGCACTAATACAAAGAAAAAAGAAGTGTAAGCTATCGAAAGGCTTTACAGAAGGGAAAGATGCACACAGGTGGAAGTCTGGAAATCAATTACTTCTCTTCATAAGCCCTAGAATTAAATGTTGTCCAAAGAATGAAACCCACAAAAGCAAAGCTTTTCACTTGCACTTCTATTTGACTGCATGTTGTCCTTCTGCCAGAGACAGAGAAGGAAGAAACCATATTCCATAATGTCATTGAGAGTTAATAGAAGCCAGGCATGTAATGCAATAAGTCTGTCTACTTGATGCCAATGTACAGTGCATTTACTCCAGGACTCTATGCTTGCAGTGTAATCATTTAAAGGGATTTTGGACACTATTTAGTAATAATAATGTCATATTTGCAATGCAGCTTTATTCAGACATAGCTATACTGAGTTATGTTCAAGGTTCAAAGCTCTTTTATCATTGAGGGTTGTAAACAGGCGGGTTGCAATTGGATAGAAAGGACGGGATTTTTTTTGACATGGTGAAGAAATTGTACTGGTCAGGTGGATGTTAACATGAACATGTGCCTTGACTATTTATGAGCTGTCTGCAGACTATATCTTCTCAAACTTCTCAAACATGTAATCAGAGAGAGAGAGAGACCTAAAACTGTCAGCTATTAGTACTGAATGAGATCAAATTGAAAGGCAATTGAACAAACCCCATTTCCTGAAAAGATGGGACACAAAAACTGAAATCTCTAATCTGTAAAAATCCACTTGAAGCTCTATTTAACAGATGAAAAGACAAGAAAAGGTTTTCAGTGTTTTGGGTTGGCCTTTTTCATCTTTGACATATTGAAACCAATGCCCATTTAAGAAAAAAAGCTGAAAAATGGACTTGTCTGAGACAGAACATGTTTTCACCGTCTTTCCATCCATTTCAGATGACGTTGGGCCCAGAGAACTTGCCACAAAATTAATTTATGGCTTCCTCTTTGCATAATACAGTTTCAAGTTGCATTTCTTGATGCAGTGGCAGACTGTGAAGTGTCAAAAAAAAACAAAAAGTTCTCCTGAGCCCATGTAACTGTCCATCATGATAGCATGACTGTTTCTGAAGAAATACCACCTGAGGGCTTGATGTTCACGCACATTCAGCACCAACCATTCATTTCCCCTGACTCCTGGAATATTCTCATGATCTTTTCATGATATTCTGAACTGTAGATGGTGAAAAACTTTTCATGCAAAGAATCAGCTTTTGTTTGGTGCTCCTTTTACACTCAATCTTGATGACCTCACCTGTGACCAGTTAAACTGCTAATTGTGGAACCTTCCAGTGTTACTTGTATAACATTTATCCGATTTAATTGAGCCTCTGTCCCAATTTTTTTGGGTGTTGCAGGCATTAATTCTAAATTTGTATATAATTAACAAATAGAATTGTTTGTCATTGAAAACACTGAAATCTTTTTTTCTTTTCTAGAAATGGGGTTTGTATTTGGATAGGGAGGCACAGTGGTGCAGAGGGTAGCTCTGTCACCTCACAGCAAGAAGCACCCATTTTCGATTCCCAGGCCAGAGCAGGGTCCTTACTGTGTGTTCTCCATGTACATGCATGGGTTTCGTCAAGGAGCTCCGGATTTCCCCCACAGTCCAAAGACATGCAGTCAGATGAATTAGAGATACTAAATTGGTCCTGAGTATGAATGTGCATGTCTGTGTGTCTGCCCTGCAATGGACTGGCAACCTGTCCACGGTGTTTCCCTGTCTTCCGCCCAGTAAGCGCTGGAAAGGCTCCAGCACCGCCTGTGACTTAGCGGTTGGATAAGTAGCTTAGATAATCTATGAATAATACTTTATGGGGCTAATGTTGTAGCTAATGTTAGCTTTTAACAATCTGTGATCATGGAGATGAATGCGGACATATTGGAGGCCAAAATGGAAAAATGCTGTAGCACAATGTTACATGAAGGACATGAGGCAGGCAGGGCAAGCGAGCCCATGGCAGAGTGACAGAGCTGCATGATGGCTCTGACTGATAAACGCTAACCTGCAAATGAAAGGCTCTTCAGGCCCCATCATTCCCTGTCACAATGCAATTACTCTACAGGGCGATAGCAAGATAGAGGCTCCCAGGCTACCAGATAATAAAGCTATTGACTGATGTGAGTTAATGATTAGAATGAAGAAAAACAAGAAAAGGGCAGAAGTATGGGCAGATTATAGAGGGGATATGTGAATTGTTTTAAATATGTATTTCTTGTGTCCTTTTGTAACAATTTGCACTATGACATTTTTGTTTTTGCTGTAGACTCCAGAGCAGTGGATATCTTTATTTTTATATCCAAAAACGTATGAACTATATTTTTAATCTATGGTCCAGGTGTAACATTTTAAAGATTAGTGTACTTAGTGTCCTTTTGAGTGCTTTTGACATTGGACTGTTGGAACACCCCTTGTCCTTCTTGCGGTGCCTCCTTGTGGTGTATTTACACTCAGAGACGAGATTGCAGACATAAACGTGTCATTTAGTCTCCATTGTTTTCTTTGTAGATTAGGAGCACCTTCCCAGCGTGTAGTAGGAAGGGGCTGGGCTCTGCTGCATGATTGGCTGTAGGGGGTGAGTGGGGGGAGAGGCTGGATTGGGCACCCTGCCGGGGGAACAAATACTGTTTCCCCCTCAGGAGTAATTTTAGTGAAGTGGGTGTGAATAATGAGCGATTATTAATCAGAGCCTGCCAGTGTGAACACGGCCTCGTCACTCAGACATCAGGGATTTCATATTTGACTATATACAGAAACTCCCTGCACTTAAAGCATTCTGGGGAGATAAAACCTGATGTAGGGTGGTTTTTAGGGAAAAGAAACTCATGCATGTATCTGAATATGAAAATGCATTGTTGCAGCAGTATTAAGTACAGTAAAGACAAACCCTGTAAGCAGATGTTTAGGAATAAGACTAATGTGCCATCTGTGCTCTCTGCCACCTCTTCGGCTAGTGCTAGTGCTCTCTCAGGAAAGATGCAGATCAGGTGCATCACTGAGCTGCATATTTAAGGTAGATAATAACAAAATATAAAAAAAAGTATACATATTTATAAAATGTGTATGCCTTTATTTCTTTGAATATTATTTGATCAACTTTATTATCTTTTATTATCCTGCAGGCTTTATCTTTCTTAGCACTTAGAAAGCGTTTAGATACACAACCAAACATAGCCCTGATATGGCTATACAAGCTCTTTCACACATGCATATCGTGATATGTATATAAAATGATAAATGAAATGTACATGTGATATGCATGTGATTCTGACTAAAGTGGACAATTTATATGACAAATACCCAGCATTTGTTGCCAATAGGAAGAGAAAATGTTTGTCTCTTTTGAAAGATCACTGTCAATGGCATTCACTTGCATCTTTTACTATTATTGAAAATATTTACAGTCATTTTTAATATTGTATACATTGGACTGTTTAAGTCCCAATAACCTTTTAAACAGGACATATTTTTATCATTATCCATTAGACTGGAGTATTGTCCTAGCAATATGAACCTGGTGTAAAAGATGCTGTTGAAAATGTACTCGTGGTAAATGTGTCGTCTCCAGAAGCTATTTCAGGTGTCTCCACTGAGACATTCTCATACCCTACATTCTCATACCCTAAAATATAAATGAACAAATGATAAAGTATATAATATTTTATATACAATAATATAAAAACCAAGAAAAATAGGTACTTGGACCCCCTCTAACCTAATCACTTCTGCATAGACATACATACCACTAAATGTTTAATCGCCAAGTAATAAGTGATTAGAATAAGCATCTTTAAGCGATGCCATATGATTTTAGCTGAGTAGTTCAGCAAATGTGCCATTCTCCCATTATTTTGCAAATTATCACTTGGGTTTCATTATCCAGATGAGGTGAACATGGGAGAGATTAGAGCAGATTATAGTGAGACATGAGGACAATGTGGTGCACAGAGGTGACATGGAAGCCTTATTTGCCCTTCCCCTGTCAAGACCCCAACACACACCACTTCAAGACTGTCCCCCAAGGGTAATGGCCTGCCCAGTAATATCCTGTATTAGTGATAGTAGTGGCACTAGTCAGTATTATTATAAAACATCTTTCACAGTCATAAGAGAGGTGCCCTTACTGCAAAACCGAGTTTTAAATTATTGCTGAATGTTTTCCTTTTGAAATTTCACAACTTTCACGCAACAGATTTAATTTTTCCAACTGGATGTCTGCTCTCTCTTTCAGCTGCACAGAAAGCCAGGACCTTGATGATTAGGATAAATAATGCAATGACCAGATTAATAGAGCATAATGCTTTAATATTTTTCATATGCAATTTGGATTTATTGTCCTTATCTTTCTGATGCCTTTGGCTAATCTAAGCAGAGCCCCCTCTGCTCCCAGGCTGAAAGATAAGGCACGACTGTGCTTATAGTGCAGAGCAGGGGGAAAACATTAACCACTGAATGAGATTATTGTTTATCTGCCCAGGGTCGGACTATTCACTTTGATAAAGAGACACGTTTGACTGCGAAAATAAGGAGCAAATTGAATACTCTCTGGGGGATGTGGCTCATTTGTAACCCCTTTTTGAGAGGTGCTTGGCTGCAAGCACACACACACACACACACTCACTAAGATGGAAAATAGGAGGAGCGAGTGACTGCATCCTCATTTACCTAGTCATTTTTTCCACCTTGAAATTAGGTTCACAGATTGAATCTATTTGCGAGTGTGTTTTGAAGAAAAGGCTGTGTCCTTCACATGTTTGAGGATTCAGTGTGTGCATGTTTATTATGGAAATCTGTGTAGACAGCATTGGATAGAAAACCTGTTTCCAGTCCAGAGAATATGACAGTTATAACAAAGACCTGTTCTGATGGCCTGGGTTTTGTGGTAAATGATGGATGTCTGTCTAATATAGAGGGCATGAGAGACAGCTGTGGTACACCACAGGAGCCAGATGTTTAATAATTTTGTGATGTTACTACCCTCTGTGTTTATCGGTCTCTAATTAAATACAGCATTAATGACGGCATTAAAATGCGGTAAATGTGGTACTTTAGGTTAATCGTCTTAATAGCAGAGCTGTGGATCTTGCTTGATTAGCCCAGAATTGAAAAAAAAAACAAGTGTAATTATTTTGTATATCTAATAGTGTATGAATATACAGGTGAATCATTTTACCTGGTGAATACAAACGAGATTTATATTTTAAGGGTGATTTATATTTTAACTGGTTTTATATTTTTAGTATTTGAAAGCAAAAACAAAAAAATGAAATATTTTAGACTCACAGTATTTCTTGTATTTAATTGGGAATATAAAAAATATATAATTTATTAATTCAAAGAACATCGGTTTACTAGTATACAATGTTTGTAGTGATAAGTTCTCTCAATATTTCTTAAACAATTTTATTTGTTTGTTTATTAATGGTTACTATTTCTGTTAATGTTTATTGTTTTATATATCATTCTATATATTCTTTTATTTATTTATTTATAATATTTATTTATTATATATTTATTATATTTATTTATTTTATATATTATATATATATATATATATATATTTTTTTTTAATCATATCATCAGGGTATGCTCTCCCATATCTTGCCATTGATTCTAACAACTGTACACACTGAAAACCCCAAGAGATTACTTTGGTCTCTTAAGAGAATACTTAATGAAAGTATTACAGTTATCTACCAATTATATATGAACCTAACTTACCATCTTGCTTTAATATTTACTTGCTTTACTATTTGTCTTTTCTTGAATGGGATGTTGGAGTATTAGCTGTGTGTGTGTGTGTGAGAGAGAGAGAGAGAGAGAGAGAGAGAGAGAGATTCCTTCAGCCATCTGACTGACATTATTTAGTTTTTGCTGATATTTGCTTTGTAATTGAAATGTGTTTTGATGAAGAAACTCTAATTTATTTCCACACCTCACCAACAAAAAAACAACTATTGAATGAGTTGATCCTCAACTGCCTCTCATTCCTGATCACTTCTCTGCTTTCAAAGTAAGCAGCATTACATGATTTGGCAATACAATGGAGGGAGGAGAAGGTGCAGGCAGGGGCATGTAAGAATGTGAGAGAGTCTGTGTTCAAATCACCAGCTCTGAATAGGCTGAAACTGAATACCGTCAAACACAGTACTGATGGATATTTTTGTGACACTTGGCACAATTTGTGGCACTTAGGTTGCATCAAAAACTCCAGATTAACTGGCCATCTAGGGTTACCCTCCAATTAGAATACAGGATCAGTAAGTCAGGTGGAGTTACCCTCCAATTAAGGGCTAGGATCAAGCAAGCAGGTCAGGTTTCGGCCAAAATTAAAGTGTAGGATTAAGTGCCCAGGTAGAGTTACCTGCTCTCCACTCCAGATTTGAGAAGCTGTGCTCAGTTCATCCTGCGGTCAGCTAGTGGTCTTAGTCAAGCTGTCACTCCTCTCTGTCCATCTCTTTTCACCTACGTGTCAACATATTAATCACTTCACTTGCTCGATCCATTCATTTATTTAAAAATAAAGGTGGAAACTAGATCCCTAGCAGGAGGAAGTAGAGCATGTGGAAGGTATGCATATGGATATGGGTGGATTGGAATGGGCAGGTGAGGATTAGTCTCTGATTGAATCGTTCCCCTTATCTTTCTTCCTTTAGACGGTGTTGATCTCAGTGTTGAGCCTGTTAAGATGGAGCTGATTCTGTGTGCCTTGGAAAGACTACAAAAAATGACATCCAGTGAAAATTTAGTCCATTTTTAACTAGTTTTTCCTAAACTAAGATTACAACAGAACAATATAAATTGACTACACCTCATTTAAATCTTGTTCTATTGCCAGATAATTTTGCTAATTATAAGCATGTATTTCAAGAATGAAACAAAATTCTGCCAGTAGAATATGAAAATTTAAAACCCAAGATAAAAAAAGGATAAAAATATTTGTAGGTTTCATCTTATATTTGGTTTATTGGAAATACTAGATAGATTTGGCATATTCATGATATTTTAACTTGCCAAGATGCCGTTTCTGGAAGACGGAAATACACGGACAGAATGAAGCTTCATTTCTCAGCAACTGGAAGAAAATCAGTTTGAACTACAAAACTAGCATAATATCTAAAGGCTAGTTTTATTAAGCCCTAATCTTCCTGTAACCTAACAAATCTTAATCTCTTAATGATCCCATTAGTTAGACATATTTCAGGTATTTATTGCATATCTTATTATTTGAAGGAAAACACATGCATTTATAGGGAAACGCAATTCCTTATAAAAAGTGATTCCTTCAATCCTTCTGTCATACCTCTCTGCCTTTACATATAACAAGCTGCTTCATCCACAACATCATATGCTTTGTTGTTTTAATACCACTTATTTAAAGCCTTGAGTGTATTTCATTAACTCTAAGCTGGGAGCCAGTGAGCGATTGGGTTTCTCCTGGGCACTGAGCACTGTCTGAGGGATACGAGGGATTGGTTATGAGTGGAAAAGCAGCCGGGGTGACCTGCACTCCACAAGCCTCCTCTTTTCAGCTCATCCAGGACCCAGTTATCCTCTTATCCCTCCAGTCTCACTGGAGAGAGCAGGCAGCATGGAGCAGAGGAGGACTGATAATGCTAGCACCCCCTTCCCAGCCCATCATAATCTTTTTCTTATACAAATGCTTTCAAAGAGAGCCATGAATTTTAATATCGCCCCCTCTACCCTCCACATTCGTCCTTCCTACATAGTTTTATGGGGGGTTTTTTTCCAGTTTTTTCCTCCTACAAAAATACCTGTGCTTTTTTTTTTTTTTTTTTTTTTTTTTTTTTAACATTTTTATGTTTCCAATTATTCCTCCTCCTGTAAACTGATGCATTTTCCCGCCTGGATAATGCCATTATATCATTGCAATCTCTTGCCTGAATAATTACCCAAGACACAGTCATCTGTTATCATTTGGGGTTTGAAGGACTCATCGGGGGTCCCTGTTTCGCAGGCTCTGAATGAGCGGTGACCCTGCTCATGCCACGTGGAGCCTCTGTGAGAGCCAAGGCCTCACTAATCACAGCTTGTAACAAGGCTTGCTAATTGAACAGGCTTTGCCCTTTTTTCTAAACCCTGAAAACAACATTTAGCTCTGCTCTTTGAGTCATTGATGAAAAATGTTAGTGAATGCAAAGAAGCCCCATCAGCCATGGGAAAACTCAGGTTAACACAGTATGTAATGTAAGTATGTAACGGCACAGTAGTGCAGTGTGTGTGAATGTTGGTTTTGTTTAAACTGCATGATATTTTGTGATGGCCGTGGTTGTGTGCGTGCAGGGGGAAGAGGGAGAAAGAATGGCGTGTCTTTTCTGCTCTCCTCCATCTTGACACAGCACACTCAGCCTAATCACACATAATTGGATGGGAGGAGTAAAGGGCTGCTGAAGCCTTTGTGTGCAAAGGGCAAGTGGTCAAGTTAATGGGGCCCTCATTCTGAGTAGATGGAGATCTCTCTTTCTCTCTCTCTCTCTCTCTCTCTCTGTTGCAGTGTGTGTAAAAAATATTTAAGGAAAAAAAGTAAACAACAGTGGACCTATCAGTCTTACCTCAACATGTACTAAAATGTCTAAATGCACACTAAAAATAAAGAACCCAATTATTATATATAATATATATCCAATTATACCTAGTAGTTCTTGACAATATAAAATCAATTTCATGACAAATTGTCTAGATACACAATTACAGGTATCAACAGTATCCTTTAAATATTACTAATTGGAAGCCAATTAGGTATTTAAATATTGTATTCTACTTTAAAATTGTAAAATGTTACAGATTTTCATTCCTGGGGTGGCATGGTGGTGTAGTGGGAAGCATTAACTACATTTCCGTTGAAGTGCCTTTTTCTGAAAAATGCTTTAGCACTTAAAAATGTTTGTCAATATAGTCACAGGAAACTGAGATTTTTGGTAAAAATGTTTTTTTCTGTTCAACTTTATATTTGTCAGTACCTGACATTTGGTATCGGAAATAAAATATCAGTACAAATAACATATCTACGCATAAATGTAGTTTAATGTGACGGGATTAATTATATGAGCTCTTAACTTAAACAGCATGACAGAGAGATGTAGCTGGACTGAGCACGAGACGAGAGAGTTTCAGTCTCATTCATGAAAATCACTGAGTGTTCTGCTCTGCAGTATATCCCGCATATTTGGGTGTTAAACCAGTGCTTTCTTGTAGCCAAATAAGGCTGACAGTCGTTTCATTTCACCACCGTCTTCTTTGAATATTAATAATTGTCCTTATTTGCTGGAACATAACCAATATTATGCCCTGGACAATATTTAGCAGCTGTCTGAGCTGTCCTGTGACCCTTATCAGTTGTTATGGGAAAGTTAAGAAAGCCAAAGTTACACAATTTGCAATGAAATTTGAGTACATACATCTTTTTTATGTTGTTGGCAAACTAAAACTTATATGACAGCAGTTTTTTTGCAGGAAACAAGCTGCTCAGCAAAAAAAAAAAAAAAAATATTTTCATTTTATCACTTGTAATTAGTGCAGAACGTCAGTGAAAGCATACATAATGTTGCCTCACTATAAGAAGGCCCTGTGTTCAATTCCCTGTCCTTTCTGTCTGGAGTTTGCATGTTCTCCCCTGTGTCTATGTGGGTTTCCTCCAGGAGCTCCAGTTTCTTTCTATAGTGTAAAGACATGTAGGTTGGGTGAACTGGAAATACCAATTTGTTTACCCTGCCCTGATGTACTGGCAACCTGCCTTTCACCCAGTGAGTGCTGGCATAGGCTCCAACACCCCCACGACCCATTAGGATAAGCAGCTTTTTAAAGTGAGTGAGTGTGTGATATTTCAATCCTTCTCAATCTTAAATTAGTGATTTATTACCTTCTATGCTTTCTATCTTAATTTCTGTAGTAATTCCTGAAGGTATTTCTATGGTTGGATTGTAAAATCATGACAAAAGCCAGGATTAAACAGGATGTATTTTGTATATGAAATGTGAATGTGAGTGACCAGTGAGAATCAGTTAGAGCTGCTGGATTCTCTGCCCTAAAGAAGACCAAATATGCTTCACCATTGTTTTAAGTTTGTCATGGACAAAATAATGGTGTAGGGCGACATGGTGGTTCGGTGGGTAGCACTGTCACCTCACAGCAAGAAGGTGTGTGAGTGTGTGCGCGAGTGTATGCGTGTGTGTGTGTGCCCTACGATGGATTGGCGCCCTGTCTAGGGTTGTTCCTGCCTTACGCCCTATGTGGCCGGCTAG
>JAOVVG010000054.1:7934976-7952085 GCA_028566375.1 Leptodoras nelsoni | reverse complement strand
AATGAATGAATGAATGAATGAATGAATATTATATAATAAATAAATATGCAGCATCCAATGCTAGAAACACTTTCTGTAGTTAAGGCTCAGGTACATTGAAGATGGCCTACTGATAGAAAGCACAGAAAGTAGATATGATGCATATTTGAGCCTTTGTTTGCATAAAGAAGTTTGTTAATCCTGACAGACCCTAGTTTGTTTTAGCAGGTTTTTGCTGTGTTTCTTGCTATACCTGAACCAAGTACTCAAGGCATTTAGAGTTCTTCACTAAATTGTTCTGGGAGCTATAAGCACTGGGGTTCTGTGGAGACTGGACTGAGATAATAGGCATAAATGTGCGATGTACATTACCTAATGCAATTATTCATCAATGGTCTTTCCTGAAATCTTGACAAAAGGACTTATAAAATAAATTCACCATAAAGGTTCACTCAGTTGGTCATTTTCTGCTACAGCACCTGAACATCATGTGCTCCCCAGTGTCCAGGCACAGAGAATGTCACACTGTTAATGCAGCCAGATTAATATTACACTTTGCTTCTCTATATCCAGTGTTGCCCGAAATGCAATATAAGCAGTGTCACTCCCCTATGACACAGCCCATTATATCATTTCTGAGAAATATATTATCTCATTTATGCCTCTTTATACAAGGACATGTACGCTTGTTGACCAGTGATACATGCAGTATATGTGTAAGGATGTGGCCTTGTGGTGTTTTATGTCCATACACAACAAAAGTTAGACAACTGTTGCGTATTGTCCTTGTATGTTAAGGATAACAATATAATAATGCAGGTCAGTGAGGGGATAAAAACAAGTAGGTACACATGTGCTAAAGTCTTTGTGTGAAGAAGTGACCATTTGGTCGCTTCTATTACTAAAGCATTAGGGTTTATATGACTTGTCACATATGACATTTCACTGTATGAGAGGAATAGAGAAACAAAGGTTTGTGGATTCGTTTCCTGGGCAGGTGAACTCTGAAGAGCTTTCTATCCCTTGTGTTCATTTTACTCCTTGTACCAGAATAAGACCTGCAGCTCAGCACTACTGCCTAGTGGGGAGAATGATGGGACAATGTCTGGGAATTTAGTCATTCCATTTGGAAAGGATTTCCTTAAGAACTCTCAGCCGAGACAAGAGGGCAAACAAACATTCACAGATACACAACACAAAGGCCTGCTTCCCATCAGTCTCATCTCAGCTGCTGAGGAAGTCAGATGGTGGTCTAAAGTTTTTGACTTGGGTAAACTTGTAATAACATCCCAATTGTCTTGTCTGGATAATCTGTGTGTGAGTGTGAGTCTGAGTGTGTGGGGGTGTGTTCTCTTACCACCTCCAGCCCTTGGGGCACCTGCTGGCTGTAGCTTCTGCTTACTTTTCCAGCAGCACAGATAACACAGTGGTCAGTGAGCACACCATTAGCATTACTAAAGCAGCCTCATTCAGGACTAATTGATTCAGGGGCTTATTTGCTTCAGCTGTGAGGCGTTAAGTGCTGATATGTTTACGCTGGCTGGATACAAACAGGCTTCACGCAGCCATGAATTACTTCTCAGTTCCATAGAAAGAAGTGGGCCTGAATATTTACTGTATATGTTTTTTTTATGTTGTACATTGTTTAAAGAGGCATTACCACAGAATGCCTAATCTGATTTCAAGCCAGCTTTTATTTCTCACTTAATGTATACTGTGTATTCCACATCTATGGCTGGGATGGCTGAAGGATAATCCTTAGTAATGGTGTGTGGCACTAAAACAGTTCACATCACATTTTCCAGATTAATTAATACAAAACATCTATTGCTCGATCAGGTATTGTATTGAGCCAGACACTGTCCACACCTTGGCTGAATTTACCTAAAGTTAAGCAGTTACCATAATAGCTCTTTTCATCTTTTGATAACACTTACCCATACACCTAGTCTTTCTCCATATGAGCTCATCCCCCCCAATAACCAGTTTGTGATCCCTCCTGTGATTCAGGGATTCTCATATTCTCTTCCTTTCTGGCTAGCTCTGGAGTACAGAGGGTGCAATGGACTGTGAATAGCAAGACAAGACATCTCCCTGGTGAGTCGCCTGTTATCATCTCTTTGTCCTGGAATAGTCAGACATGATGAGTCAATCTCTAACACCACACACCCCTTGCCCTGTCCGGTGGCTAACATTTCTCGCTGAACCTGTGGACTTTTCATCCTGTCTAACGAGCCTGTATGGGGATGGCAAATCAAATTAAATGATGGGAGCCTCAATTAAAAGACTTAGTAAAAAGATGTGGGGGTGAGCGAAAAAAGAAATCTCATTAATCTCACATAACTTTTTTACTGTGAATTTCAGATCTTTGACAAGGCTGTTTTTTCTCATCTCTGTGTACAAACTTAGATTTGTATAAGCTTAGTGCGGCACAAATCCATGCATTCACAAAAAAAGTCTCCTTGTATCGGAAACTCAGTGTGTACTGCACAATGAGAGTTAAAAGCCATGACAAGGTCATTCTAAAACTTTTTTGCTGCTAATTTGATACTGGAGAAAAAAAACTGACAAAGTGACAAGACACATTGTAAACATCAGGCTGACAATTTACAATCACCCTCCTCCCATCACCTCCTGCCTTGTGTTCTTGTTGCCTCATAAATAACTCAATCAAGCCACTCTGCGTGGCTTTCATACCAGGAGGCTGAAAGGGGGTAAAATTGTCATCAGGCTTAAAAAAACATGGTTTATTCAAAATCATACTGTTAAAGATGCAAAAGGGCCTTTCGCTTCGTGTGGTAATGATTTTCAAATGTGTTCCTCACTTCAGGAGTGAGAGGTTGGATTGAGGGCCTTACAGCTGTTTTCTGGAGATAATTGATTTTTGGAATAGACCAGAGATGAGAGTGGACAGGCGGGGGTGATGGCGCGCTGCAGCGAGGTCCAAGCCAATTTCCGCAGGCCTTGTCCCTTTAATTACTGCAGTAGGGATGCGCCTACTCTGCCATCCAGGTAAATTAAAGCCCTTTGCTCAACCAACCCTGCTGAATCCCCCACCACCCAGTGGCCTGATGAATTTTTCATGGATTGGCCTCTATCCTTTGCTGGCCTGCCACTGTGGCTGGAGGCAGTGCTGCTGGTGCCTTTTCCCATGCCCTCTTAGAGCATCCCAGCTGACAGCTTATAAGAAAAGGGTGCATAGACATGGCTAAATCAAGGAATGATTATACTTTTAAGGTGTTTAGATTCTTGAGATGTAAATGAGCCATAATGGTTCTACAGATCTATCATAAAAATGTACAACTACATGCACAGATGACTTTGTGATAATTTCTGTTTATTGCCTTACTAGGCTCACAAGAGGCTAACATGGATGTCATTTAAGTGGAAAAACTGCTTGTTTTATACTCTTTGGACCCTTTAGTAACCCTAACCTCTCATCTCCTAGCTGCAGCCATCATGTCTCCCCTTGACTCTGTGCACAATAGAAGCAGAGCAGTGCATCTTATGGAAAGTGACATGTGGTGTTGTGTTCTGCAGGGTTAATCCCCCCGTGGGGGAAGATGACAGGATCTCTGTGGCCCTGAATATGTATCAGACAGCCACAAGTCACATTCCAATCCAGCTTCAATCAAATGCTCTTATCAGGAGCCCTGCCTGGAGAGCTGTTAGGCCCCCTTTATAATAAAAGTCTATTAATTCTGTTACAACACTAGCTGTATCTAAGGCATTGTTTGCATCCCAAGAATGTCAGTACTTGTTTGTCTTGACATACACACTGTTTGTGTTGATTTGACCTTCTACAGCTGTGACTTGAAGTGAGTTGAATTTACAGCTTCAAGAGACAATAGAGCTGACAAATCTGACGGGTATCGAACACCAAACAAGTGTGGAAATGCAATGACACTTTGATAGGCTTTTGTATAAGTCATTAGGCTGCATTCCATATTTCATTTTGTAACACACTATATTCCATATAGATTCCTACGGTATGTATGGTAATTCAACCCAGGCTGTATTTATTGCAGGTCTATAGGCTGCCTGGTGTACTCACTGAGAACAGAGGTTTGCATCCCCTTGAGTGGAAAGGAAATGTACCTGGGTTTAATATTTACCTTCAATAAAATAGATATACAAAATACAGTGCAGGTATATCTTGTGACAATCCAGAACATAAGGCAAAATCATTAAAACTGTTTGCAAGCAATTAAAAGAGAGAATGTTGCGTATATAGGTATCATTATTGAAACATGCACTAATTGACCTTGTGATGATAAATGCAGATTTGTGAAACCTCCCCTGGTATAAATTAAATGTGTTTGTCTTCCTCATTTTGTATGCAAAGGTTATGCAAACTTTTGCACTCAACTGCACACCATTATTCTAATCATACTTAATGAGGATGTAGTAAAGTTTAGGACTAACAACCTTTATGGGTCATGGATGGAGTTGGTTACTTTTGCTATGATAATTTGTGGGTTCAGCAGACCTTCAGATTTTGTCTTTTGGTATTGCTTCCATAAGATATTAGAATGTCTTATTCTGTCTTTCCTCTAATCCTCTGAAAGAGAGACAGACTGCTAGAGAATGAGCACACAGTTGGGATCTATCACTATTTAATGACACCAGGAGTGTGGTATGAGGGTGGCCCTGTCTTCAGCTTTCCTAAATCAGCTTGTTTTATGAGTGCATTTTCATGTTGGTCCAGTCTGTGGTTTCCCAGCACACACAGCTCTCCTCTCTGTCATGCACTTCCAAACATTTCTCCATTCCTAAGCCTCCCTGAGAAAATCTCCAGGAACTCTCAGTAATAAGAAAATGATAAGAAGACAGAAGCAGATAGCCAGGTGGGTATTTTTACACTTGATTTAATGCAGCAACTCAAAAGGGTCTGACTATTTTAAAATCATCTATTATCTTCTGCACTACTGAACTTCAGCTGGTGCTTGATATCTGGCTGATGAAAGATAAAAAGCATTACGAAAATTGCAATGCAATAACCATTAATGATTAGAGTTGTTGAGCAAAATAAAGATCTACTTATGTTGAACACTAAACAGGCTGTGACTGTTACATTGGACTGAAAGATTGAGAAATAGACTATCAGTTCTTGTAGGTGAAAGCAACATACTGGCCAACATGTTTGCCTCCTGAGACAAAACTGAATATTTTAGAAACCTATGAGCATTTTACTTAGCAAATTTCACTTAATGACCTCAACCCTATTTATTGAGTGCTTGGTACTTTTCTCAATTGAAACGTTAATTGATTACATGCCTCCATTGTTTTTGGAGAAGTGAGGCCTCCTGTTGCCTTCAGGAGTGAAATAACGGAAGAATAGGATAGTGAGTGAAAAGGGGAATTTGACCTTCAGCCAAAGCATGCTCGTTTTCATTCTAGCCTACATTCTTGCACCCTCCAGGTCGGTGAAGCCTCTCCTGAATGAAACACTTGCACTGCGTGTTGAAAGCATGTTGAAGGGCAAAACATTGTGTTTGACCTGATGTCTAATAGCATTCATCATGCATTGCTTCCATTTTCACTCTTGTATAAAAGAACCAGATCAATGAGTTGCATGAAATTGGTTGGAAAGAAATGTGATCATAAAATCATGTGGAAAAAGATCTTGGGTCTCTTTCTCTCTGTTGTGGAGCATTTCTTTCTCTGTCAATCAGGAAATCTCATTATTTATCACCTTATTTGTGGATTAAGCGCTTTTTTGTTACATGACATCTGCTACTGCACTTAATGGTGTAAGCATCAGCATACCTATGTCAGTGCTTATGGGATTTCATCCCATCATTTCATTGGTCACTTTCTTTTTCTGCACTCATTATGCACTTCTATGGTTTGTCTTATATGTGTTTTTGTTATGTTTAATGATTTGGAGCATCTCTTCCCAGTAAAGCTGTTTTCATTTGTCACCTCTATCTCCTGCTCCTTGCTGTACGCCTATAGTCCATGGTCTTTCAAAATCCTCAATTAGCCCTTGTGCTAGCACATAGCACAATTGTTCTGTGGTTCAGTATTGAAAGTCTGTGCCAATTCACTCCTCTCCTCTTTCTGTGGCTGAGGCTAGTGTTTTTCTGTCTTTTCTCTTGCAGAAACGCTTGGTCCCATCTGCATTATAAAAGGATGAAAGGTTGACAATCACAGTTCATCACTCCGAGAAATCCAAGGAATGATTGACAATTTCACAGGCAAGGCAAATTACAGTGAAGATTTGTGTTCAGAATTAGACCTTGGATATCACTTTAGATGACCTTGAGGAAACACGGGCACAATGGTTGCAAAAAAAAAAAGTTTTAGTCTGAAGACTGAAGAAAATACATCGTATAACAGTGCTTTATAGTCAGGAAATAGCATTAGGTCAGAGGTGAAGTCAGTGCTACCTCTGTGTAATTCTGTACAGCAGTGAAGGCGTAAGAAAAGATAATCTGTTAAACAACTTGACTGTACTGATTAAGAACATCTGAAGAGATTGAATATTTTTGTTAGGAGTGGTGTTTATTAATTGCGTGTGCATGTCACAGTGGATTGCAGATAGCACTGCACTGAGTTATGAAGGAAAAGAAAGAAGTGAGAAGTGATGAAAAGAGAATGAAATACGGATTTCTTAGCACTGACTGAGAAACAAAAAGGGAATGATTACAACGCATGAATGTGCAATGCAGACACCTGAAACTTCCACAAAGAAGCACAGACAGCTTTACATGATGAAAGCAAGATACTATCTAGATGAAAAATGTCTGCTTTAGAAGCTGTTATGGAAAAACGCACCCCAGAGAGAAAGAGCCTTTTAAAGACTACATGTTAATTGTATACCAACCTTGCTGGACAGGTTTATGCCAAATTGTGTGATTTTTCACAGTCAGTGCTCCTGACGTGGGCAGTCGCATAATAAACTAGATACAGGACATTTGATTCAGTATCATTTTTATCCAACTCCGGCAAGATTGCTTACAGAACTGGGTGATTGAGGAACTGCTTAAAATAAGATTTCATTTATATGATTCTGTCCAAATCACACTGAAGCAGATGGTGTGTATTCATAATCTGTAAAATCAGAGAAATGTATTTGATTTCATGAGGACTAAATCATTTTTTATGTTTAACCATACACAGAAGAGTGCCTCTTTTGACCATGAATTAAAATATACAACAGACAAAGATCAATATGTGAAAATGCTTTATTTAGTATTTGTAAAATCATCTCAACCAGCTTTCTGCATAAAGATATCAATATTAATTCCATACTGGTGAATCCTCTTTGTTTGATTAGCTAATGAGGTTATTATACATACACTTTATAAATATTTTAGAATGGAGCTTATGAGTGGGGTTGGTGGCTTTAAACAATTAGGGCTAGATATGAATTTTTTATTTATTCGTGGCTAAGTGGCATCTTTATATCCATCTTAATTGATCATGCGTAAAAATTATTCTGACACATCCATTGATATCAGGCATCTCCACATCTGCTCCACTATTGATTACTAATGTGCCATGCAGCATTTTAATTTTATAAACATTCTGTTTCTAAATTGAACAGTTGCTTTTCTTTATATAGTTATAAAATTAAAAATAGATTCACGTGTAGGCCCGTTGAAGAGAGAGCACTTCATTTTGTTTGGGTTTTGGTTTGTTTTATGACTTAAGATAACAGATTTGTTGTAGCACAAAAGTAAATGAAAACAGTATAATATAAATAACAGGAAATGCTGGAAAAGAAGTAACCTAATAATAATAATAATAATAATAATAATAATAATAATAATAATAATAATAGTACATTTCTTAGCTGTTTTATGTAACATTGTGTGAATATATATCTATATAGACATCTATAACATCTGTACGAAAAAATGATGAAATATCTTTCACCGAAATTTTTTATTACATTAATTCGTCATTGTACAGTGACATTCTGTTCTTTGTCCGTATAGTTTTGGAATGGTTGCTTACCTGTGATAAAGGCGCAGAGATGACACCTCAGCCAGACAAATCGGATGCGAGAGCGACCTGTTGCACACTGCTGGAGGTGCGTGAGCGCGCGCGCGCGTGTGCGTGTGCGTGTGCCGCATTTCCATGTCCCTTTCACGGAGCTAGAAAAGCAAACTGCGCCCCAAACGAAGATCCTCTCCGACAGTTGCAACTCATTCGTGTGTGCTGAAGTCCGTTCACTCCTCTCACCTAATAAAGGATTAACTCTTAACATATAATGTGCATTGCTGAACATCTTCCGAATGAAAATAATCTACAGAATAAAAATGAGCTCAGTCGGATAATTTTGTAATAATAATAATAAAATATTTCGGATAATCAATAAAATAATAAAAAAAATAATTTCGGATAGTTGTGTGTGTGTGTGTGTGTGTGTGTGTGTGTGTTTTCTGCACCCTATGTGCAGTTATTTGTCTTAGTTCTCTTTCTTACCACAATTATACGGTTGCATGTCATGCTAGTGAATTTTTACGCACTACAGGGAAGATACTTCGTTGCCACTTCAGTTACTACAGCTACACCGGACAAATAATTGCTGTGCGAATGTAACAAAACCAGCAATGTAGGAAATCATGGGAGTAACAAGTTACATATGTATGCATATATACAGCAGGCTATGTCTACCTTTCTACAACACTGATGATATGTAGTATTATTAATACTAACCGTACGTTGCCTCACAGTCATCACAGGATGATTGTTGTTGTTGTTGTTGTTGTTGTTGTTGTTTAGTTTTTATTTAGTTAATTAGGCAGTTGGCGTCGGAAGGCTCTTACTCAAATATTTGTGTATTTGTGTCCCCTCCAGTCCGTACGCGTTTTCCGTAGGCAAACAGAAGCCTGTGTTCGCAATAAACAGAACATTCTCGGAGTGAACTAATCCTGATAGACAAAAGCAGCCTCATTATTTACCTACAGGGTGCAAGATTAGTGCTTCTGTTTACAGCGATTATCATGTCAACACCTGTGCATATTAAAATACTATAAATCTTAGACTGGCCATGTAACTCTTTTTTCCACCGCATTCCACTTTTATTTCACAGGAGACTATTTTAACAATTCCTGCAACTTCCCCTATGCTATAAGAGTATATATGAATGGTTAATTTGTTGCGGTGACGGCGCTTTGGCCTTGAGAGGCGTCTTCGGCTGGGGAGAAGGCCATTAGGCGCTAAGCCTCAGGATAAACAGACAATTAGGCCAAGTGAATTCACTTGTTTGTAGCATTAATTACACGCTTTGTGCAAACAAAAGCCCTTGTAAAAGAATGCTATTTGACTCAGGCTTTAGCAATCTGATCTTGTCTCCCTTCTTGGTAACTTTTATTTACATGTATATTTAGTTAGTTATCCCTTCAATTACAAATTACATTTTCAAATTATGTCTACCAGTGCTTTTGTTTTATTATAGAGATATACGTAATGTACGTAGTATTTTTGGAGTAAAAAAATAAATAAAACCAACAACGACACCTGTACATTATTATCTTTTCCAATCTGGTCAGCATTTTAAAACTTTAAGATCTTTTGGAGTTAATGCAGCCTATCACATTTTACCTTTACTAGATATATCCCCAGTATCTCAGCTAACACCACAATTTATATTACTCTTGGTTCAAACAACCTTTTAGTCATCACCAGACGCCTTGAAGTACATCGCTTCGCTTTCTTCACGGATGTGATACTAAAATAATTCAGACCCGCTCCTCCTGCGCCGTTGTGCGGCGCGTAAACGGAAGTGCGGTGGCTTCTGATTGGCGGATCGAGCGTAGCCAAAAGCTGTGGAGGCTGAAGACAGGCACTGCTTGACAGTGATTGGCAGGGGCTGCCATGACAACCACAGCACGACACCAGGAAGGCCAATAGAAAAGCGAAACAAAATGTTTCAACGTTACACTTGAGTCTGATTAAGGGTAGACATTACAGACTTAACGCGGCCGAGAGATAGAACGGCGAGAACTGCGGAAACAGCGAGTTGTTAATCTCGCTTCTTTTCTTACTTTCTTGTTCGTTTATCTCCGGCCGGTCGCTCCATGGTTTTCAGGTCTCCGTTAGAGCTTTACCCCTCTCACCTGTTCCTTCCCAACTTCGTGGATCGGCCTTTGCTCCTAGCGGCCAGCCTCCCTCGCCCAAGGTCTCCGGACGATCCGACCATGTTCCAGCTGCCCACACTGAGCTTCACAGCCGAGCAGGTGGCCAGCGTGTGTGAAACCCTGGAGGAAACGGGTGACATCGAGCGCCTCGGCCGTTTCCTTTGGTCGCTGCCGGTGGCGCCAGGAGCATGCGACGCCATCAACAAGCACGAAGCTATCCAGCGAGCACGCGCCGTGGTCGCCTACCACACAGGCAGCTTCCGTGAGCTCTACCATATCTTGGAGAATCACAAGTTCACCAAGGAATCGCACGGCAAGCTGCAAGCCATGTGGCTCGAAGCCCACTACCAGGAGGCCGAGAAGTTGCGCGGACGCCCACTCGGACCCGTCGATAAGTACCGTGTGCGCAAGAAGTTTCCACTGCCGCGTACCATTTGGGATGGTGAGCAGAAGACGCACTGCTTTAAGGAGCGGACACGCGGCCTTCTGCGGGAGTGGTACCTGCAGGACCCGTACCCCAACCCGAGCAAGAAGCGCGAGCTGGCGCAGGCCACCGGGCTCACCCCCACGCAGGTGGGCAACTGGTTTAAAAACCGACGGCAACGAGACAGAGCCGCTGCCGCCAAGAACAGGTCAGTACTTCACCAGTGAAAAATAAAAAAAGACTTGATACTGAAAGAGAAGGATAAATTCCGTTATAATTTGCATTTTTTTTCCATCCGACGTGTTTTCCTGATGAAGCTTTTAGGAAAATTAAGTGTTTAAATATTTTGGGAAATTATCTATATGTAAAAAGTTCACTTCGTTTCTTTTAACACTAATCATCATGTGGATGGTGTTTGTGATAAATTCACTGAACCTGTTTAAAGGTTGTTAATAGGCTTTTGATCAATTAATTCGAAAATTCTGAATTTAAAATGTATGAAAATAAATCACTATTTTCATAATAATAATAATAATAATAATAGTAACTACAATAGTAACTACAATAATAATAGTAATAATAATAATTATTATTATTATTATTACTACTATTATTATTATTTTTAGTAGTAGTAGTATAATTATTGTTAACTATTATTCTTGCTATTATTATTATTATTATTAGTAGTAGTAGTAGTAGTATTTTATTAGCCTTAGTATTATCGCAAATTTCCACGCAGCATAATATAAAACTGTTTTAAGAAATCTGCTTATTTGTGTACATTGTTGTGTTGTGTAATAATTCTCTATCCATGGACACAGCTCCTCATGTCAGGGATCACCAGTTTTCCAATTAGGTCAATACATGTTAATATTTTATTCTGTAGTGTATAAAGGTGTGATATGGTTCACGGAGCTGCGGGTTGTAAATCTGGCTTGTCAATGGTAAAATAAACAAATAAGAACTGGCTGTATGTTTTTGTGAATGATAGTAATTGAATTTACACACGACTATTTGTTCAGCTGTAGTCAGAGGAACGCGGACATTATAACATTGCTATAATAATATACTATATGTGAACTATATTCACCTACTACCTATGAATAATGATTTGTTCCTGTGTATGAATAAATATGAATTCCTTTATGTTTGTTGCAGGCTGCAGCAGCATGCCTTGGCTCAGAGCGCTCTCCGCTCGGTCTCGGGTCCCGGGTGCGCGCAGCGCGCCTCCGCCTCTCCCAGCAGCGCCAGCGTGTGCAGCGGCGAGCGCCCCGACCCCGGCACTGTGCTCTCCGTCACCGACAGCGACTCGGACTTCGACGTATGACACGGCGTTCAAAAACGGGGACATTTGGACCTGAAAACAAATGAATAAAATAAAAAATAACAATAAACTGAAAACTGACAGCTGTGGTAGCGGCCATTTTGGCCTTTGCCGTTGTCCGTCAAATGGAGAAAAGCATGCAGTTTTTCCAAGCGCTTCAGTGGACAGACACGCTCTTTCTCTCATCTCCCTTTTGCATGGTCATTTGTGAATATTTCTGGACGGTTATGGAAAAGCACTAGGAGGATGAATTGTATAGAGACGCCATTTTACCTCTTTTCTGCTCCCGTACCCCCCCGCAAAGCGGACTGTTTGAGTTTTGTATTTATCAGACAATCGTGGAAGTCAAAAGCACCTTTAAGCCGTCTTCTGTGGCTTGACAGCAGATGTTCAAAGTTTGAGTTTATCTCGAGATTTTATATTGAATTATCAGTGTACGATGCGTTTTTCTCTCTTTGGTCTAGGCTGTACTAGATATGCTTGTATTATAATGCAATTACGCCTCCCTAAACCATCTTTCCTTATTTTGTGTCAAAGTGTCTGTAAAGTGCTTTGAGATTTTTAATATCTGATCATTTGTCCGTTTTTATACTGTAAATGGTTTAATGGCTCTGAAAACGCAGTGTTATGGGTCACTTTTATGCAAATAAATATAATTTAATATTATAATTATAGCCTATTTGTTTGTGGTTGTATTGAATGGTCAGATTTCCCCAAAACATTATATCCTCAAATTTATACAGTGCAAATGTCGCTTATGGCTTGTGCAGAATTTTAAAAAATCCAGTTCAATAAAAAAAAAAATCATAGTTATATCATATCGTTAGTCATTCTTATATTATAATAGTTTCCTATGAATTTTGCGTGAGATGCAGTTCAAGATATTCATATTTCTGTAATCAGAATTTTGAATCCACATAACAATATATTGAATTCTGTCATAACAATATATAAGCTCTGTTACACTTATGAGTCTTATTCTTATTGTTCTTTTATTATTAGTAGTAATATAATAATAATATTAATAATAATAATAATAATAATAATAATTTTCTTCTTCCTCCTCCTATTATTATTATTATTATTATTATTGTGGGGTTGTTTGTTTTTAATGTTAGGCTGCTGTGAGTTATAATTTAAATGAGCAAATTGTACAAGCTTTTGGAGTGTGGAATCGTTAAACTAAACAGCTTTGACCTACAAACATTCTCCGTAGAGGTAAGTTCTGACATCTTTTCTTTATTATTACTGAACTGACATTTCATCAACAGTGATCTCAAACTTTATATAGTTACAGCTTCAAATCTATACAAAGAGTTCATATATAATATATATATAGAGAGGTGACCGTCTTCTGTTTTTGTTGACGCATTTAAGGGTTTTATTAACATATCAATTATATGTGTCAATTATAGGGCAAAAAAATAAATAGCAATTTGTATTCTATCAAGCTATAAACATTATTTCTCACATCACCAAAGGCTCAGCGAAGGGAAAAAGGTCTTGAACATTTCTCATCGCCTTTCTCACAGGAGAGCAGTGTCTATTATTCTGCGCCTGGTTTTTCTGTCCTGTTTCCCCTTTTGAACACAACTTCCCATTGGTGTGTATTCACGCGGGAGTTCCCCTTGACCTGCATTCACTGCTCTGCATGCACCAACACAAAACGGGTCTCACCTCTGAGTAAATTCAAGTAGAGGGTTTTTTGACTCACAACTAACTCTTCAACACACGATCTTACTCTGAATCGGCTAGATATTGAGCAGTATGCTAATGCACAAACGAATCTTATTTGATTTATAATCCCATCGATTAATATACGATGCCAATATAAATCACAACCTGTAGCTATCTATCATTTTAATCAATGGTCTTAGTCTAACAAACCCAGATGATAATATAAGCTACATTCTGGGAATTTCCAAGAATTGGGCGAATGTAAAAATATAATTATAGCCTTCTTCCAGAAAAGTCTTCACGATCTTCACATGTGAATGATCATGATATTCTCATAGATTTCACACGTGCTGTTAAAGACACTTCACCTTGACATTAAACCCTCACGTGCTAATTTTTCAATAAACATGATTGCATATTGTTCACATGATGTCAGGTGCTTACATGACTTCATATGCAATACTATGTTGTAATATATATTACACGTATATCATATATGTATCTGAGTTTGTGTTAGGGAGTTATACAACAGTCATAGTTTTACTTGATTTATTTAACAGGGCCGATATACAGTACTCAGCATCAGTATTAATGATGTAAAAATGTTTTGATGTTTAAGGAAATTTTGTCACATATAGCCTGCTGCATGTGAACAACAACTGTATGTGTTCATACGGCATGGAAGAATGGGAGTATTGTGATTTCTCTGCAACTGGTCAGAGTACAGTCATCCTAACAGCAACACTTTAGTCTATAGATATATTCCACACAGGCTGCATATTCATACACGTGCATATACTCATACACATCTGTATTGTTGTAGGTGTATTAGGTGTATTGTAGGTGTATTGTCACTGGGGTGGTTATTCCAAGGTTGCATCTTTTTTAGTTTTACATACTCCAGCGGATGACTTCGGAGAATATATTTTCCATTGTATACCTTAGGAAGATGAATATGTCTGTCTGTGGAGCAGCCTGTCCTTCTCTGACTGCAGCAGCTCATTTAAATATATCTTTACAAATAGTAGGCTGCCATAACGCTGTAAAGCGGTAAAACTATTTGTACACCGTGTTTTAGTTCTAATTATTATATTATCTGTTGAGTACGATCTGTCTGGGGGATCAGCTGATGTAGGTCTTTTACCACGCATAGACCAGGAGAAAAATCTTCAAGAGAAAAACACTTTGTGCCCACTGATTTTTTTATTTATATGTTTTTCTTTCTTTATTGATTATTGATTATTGATTATTGATTGGTGCAATCATTCCATTTCAAGCGTAGGCTATGGGATTACCACACAGAAAGGTTCAATGGTCGCAGCTAACATGGGGTGTAAATTGTGTGGTTTTGTCGCCATCATGTGGTGAATATTTGAACGTGCACCCTTTTAATTGCCTGTTAGTAGTTACAGACGAGTGTGTGCTGTTTAGCATGGAGGTATATAGAGGAAGTTTTACGGAGTCTGTTTGCTTATTACCCCAACTCTTCGGGTTGTGAGACTATAGTGTGTTTGTCTAAGAGCATAAGTCTAAGAGTGTGTTTGTCTCTTTCTTGGCAGTGGTAGCTCAGTGGTTAAGACATTTGACTACTGATCAGAAGGTCATGAGTTTAAATCCTGAGCACCCTGACTCCGTTATTCTCATGACTCAGTTGCTCAGTTATATAAATTAGATAAATGTAAGTCTCTCTGGATAAGCGTGTCTACCAAATGCCATAAATGTAAATGAACCATTAATGTATTCGAGACACATTTGTGACCTATATAGGCTATATTGGAACAGATTTTCTAAATATTTCTGAGTTTTTTTGCCATTATTATCTACATGTTAAGAACATTGTGGACATTATATTCTAAAGAAGTATGACAACCTTATGTCCAAAGATTTTTTTTTACAGAGAGAGAAGCAAATTTTAATACAAAATCCCCATTTCCCCAATGCAGTACAAACTGAAATCTGTCGTTTGTTAAGACACTTGAAACTTTATTTAACAGACAAAAAGATTAAGAAAAGATTTTCAATGTTTTCAATGAGAAACTTAATTGTAGTTGTTAAATATAAACAAATTTAGAAATTGATGGCTGCAAAATAAGACCAAAAAGGTTATACAACTAACACTGGAAGGTTTCACAGTTAGCAGTTTAACTGGTAAGAGATGAGGTCATTAAGATTGAGTGTAAATAGAGCGTCCACCAAAGGCTTAGTCTTTGCAAGCAAGGATTGGTCATGGTTCACCACTAGGTGCAATACTTGTGTGTGGAAAATCGTTGTCTCTTAACACAGTCCACCACTGCATCAAGAAATGCAACCTGAAACTGTATTATGTAAAGAGGAAGTTATATATTAATTTTACACAAAAACATTGGCATCTGAGTCATCTGAGATGGACTGAAAGACAGTGGACATGTGTTCTGTGATCATTAAGAGCTTATTTTTTGGAAGAAAATGGATGTAGCTTGCCCAGAATGTTTCGTCAGCTGTATAAGCAAGGAGCTTCTGAGGCTGTCGTAAAACCAGTGGAAATGCTTGATGATGTAATAGCTGTAGTGAAAATGTAACGTTTGAGGTTTCAAAGTTCTGAGAGTGAAGATGATGTAAGGTTAAATATGATTTATTTGTAGCATACATATTCATGCAATCAATAAATCAAATATGAAGTATCCTAAAAATCTGCCGCAACACATTTTAATATTGTATGAACAGAATGGATAAAAGACTACATAATAAGATGTTGGCCTGAATATCTTGCTATAACATTTCTTGTAACTCATTTCTTTGTTTCTTACAGCAATAACAAAAACAACAGGGTTTAGAATATTTTCAATATTTGTATTAATACATAACCAAGAATTTTCTCAAATCCTATGTAAAAAGATGATGCAAAAACTGTAGAAAACACCACTAACTGGTGTGTAACTTGCAGTGGCAGAATAGCACTTGAATAAGTATTTTTATATGACATTATTTTATGAACTAAAATAATACAAATGAATTAATTAAAATCTCTGCAAAATCACTGCATACTCAGTAGTAGCCCAAAGTGACATTCTGTATTTCCTTTATTATTCTGCTTCTTGGGATGTTTCATTAATAGACCATGAAAATGGCACAGCACAAAATCCAGTAATGCATCATTTCACCGTAATTGTTGGCTGATTATGCATCCATTTTATGGGTACATTATATCCATTTTCTTTTCTCTCTCCACTTATTGTATTTTATAACTGTCCCAAATAACAAAATTATGTTACCAAACTAACATTTTTAACATTATTAAATTAGAACCACATGTATATTATTTGAACAAATGTCATTCTTATTTTATTATCATTGTACATCTAATGATGGATGCATTAGAAATGTTTAATATATTAGTCATAATTTTAAAACCTACTAAAAAATCCCTAGACAAAGCATAAGTAATTTTCTTACCCCAAGCCTTTTGGGGTCAAATTCTTGTTTTAGTGTAATGTCACATTAATTAAGCCATACCATTCCTATCAAGTAGTTCCACTGCCAGGGCTTCATAACATAAGTCAGTCAGTCATTATCTGTACCGCTTATTCCCAGTTACGGGGTCACAGGGGAGCCGGTGCCCAGCCGGCAACTCT
>JAOVVG010000054.1:7918003-7932449 GCA_028566375.1 Leptodoras nelsoni | reverse complement strand
AAACCCACGCGAACACGGGGAGAACATGCAAACTCCACACAGAAATTTCTCAGGTCGCCCCACCCGGGGATCGAACCTGGGTCCTTCTTGCTGTGAGGCGACAGCGCTATCCACTGCACCACCGTGCCACCCCTGGGGTAAGATTGTTTTCCATTATTGGTGCATACTTTAGTTTATATCTCCAGTGTAAAACTAAAGAAGCATGTCTTGCTGGGTGGACTACAAATAAAAGTTGTTGATGTGTAAATGTAGCTAACAAGTTATAGATTTCCATTATTTGTCAGTCATGTAGTTCTAGCACTAAAATAAAGAAGCGTATGTTGGACTCCAGACAAGTCTACTTGGAGGCTGAGTGGGAAATATACACCCGGGATGAGACAACCTGTAGTGCCACATGCACAATACACCCCCCACACTTATTGACACTGGCATGTCTGGGAGTTGGGAGAGCCAGGGGAAAACCCACATGGGCATGTTGAGAAAATGCAAAACTCCACAAAGACAGTATCAATATCAGTATCACAGTGAGACCAGAAAACATAGAGCTGTTAATCTTAATTAACTAAACTTCACTAAATAGTTGATGCCAAAAGTATACAAAATCAAAAGCAAAAACTGAAAATGGGACACTATAACGGGTCTGGAAGCATCATCTAAAGGCACTTCATCAACTTGACTGTCATTACAATCATCTCTAGCAAAAGCAGTGGCATTATTAACCCTCACAATTCCACCGTACATAAACACATTCATGTATTACTTGTCCATGATTATATAAATACATGAACACATGAACTATGTTCTTTTTATTCTGGAATCATTTTTTAAAAAGTTGGTTTTAGGTCCACTACAGTCACAACAGAGGATTATGATAGGCGCTTTTAACACTAGGTGGCAGTATAATCACAATTTCAGGAATTTAATCATTTAACGATGAAATTAGATATGGCATTATGAGGAAGATTTTGATAAGTTGTTTTTTCTAAAAGAAGACAACTACAGAAGACAGCCATTGGAAAAGTCCGTGTTATTTTAAATGATCTGCCTTTTCATATGTGACTCAACCCGGATTAATCTGGATTCAGTACTGTCAGAAAATCTAATTTGCTCTTTTGTCACTACAGACTCCACAACTTTTATGTTATTGTCAATCGTAGGGTAATTTATAAAAGGTTTAGATTAGATCTTCTATCGTTTAGATCTTCTGTCGCGTTTATTTATGTCCACATGGGCGTTTCAGGTGTTTCTAGAGGATCCATTTGCAACCCATGACGGGTATTAGATATTCTCGGTAAAATGGCAGTAAATATGGGGGTTTGTAATAAACATCCAGACACATTCTTATACAGACTGGTTAAAATACTTACATTTCATAATTTATTATCTAAATATTATATTCTATTATGTTTTGAAATTCATATTCTATAGATCGTTTAAATGAATATTAGCTACCTGTAACAGTAAGACTCCACTTATCAACAATAAGATCCAATAAACGATACGATTAAAGGATCACTAGCCCAATTAATATTTCATTGTCAGGGAAATACAGGAAAATGGTTTACAAAGTTTAAAAACTTTTCCCTGCACACTCGTGTGAGGATCTGAATATCAGATTCCATGTGGCCATGTATCATCTCAGTAACGCAAGAAGACAGCTCTAGTCAATGTTGTCTTTAGTCAATAGCTGTATATTTTATTATTTCATGTATAGCAAGATATATCAAAAACTATCAGGTGATTTATAATGACTTATCACGTAGGCTTATTGATGAAGGTGTACCTCCTCTTCTTGCATGTAAGCCACACACAAATGGACGTCGCCCTTCGATCTTTGGTCTTTTTATGGAAATCGGTTACTTGTTTTGTAAGACTACACGATGTCCCAACACAAAATTTCAATGAAGATAGTCTCGCAACAAACCGGATATTCTGTATAACAGCTGGGAAATGAATGCGTGTTTGTCTTCTTTGGTTTCAGGAGTTAAGTGGACTTTTTGCGCTATAACATCATTTAAATTGTTAAGAGCCAAGGTCCACCAGGCTGGCCGCCATGGGGTTGAGGAGGCCCTCATGCAGGGACAGATGCTGCTCATGGAGGCTGTGCTGCTGATGAGGGTGAGGATGATGAAGGTGAGGATGAGGATGATGCGTATCGGTGGCGCTGGGTCCGGCCGGGGGTGCGAAGCTGTGCAATGGCGGTAGGCCTGAGCTGGAAGGCAGGAGCAGAGCAGGACTCAGGGACGGGTGATCTGGGGTCCCTGGCGGAGATTTATCGTCGTCCGAGCTCTCGCACTGAGATTTGCTTTCGGTCATCTGAGACGGCAGCGGGTTGTGCCCGTTCTGATTCGTGCCCTCGTTTTCCCTGAGGATCAGATAATTGCTTCATTAGCTCAGCAGTTCAAACAGAAACAACGACAGTGTTTTCATTGCTCAAATAATGAATAATTCAGTTGATAAATTCGTACTTAAATCGTAAATAAACATAAAAAATAAGCCTGGAGTAAGCCATAATATTACTAATATCAACAACAATAATAATAACAACAACAACTAAAAACAACAACAACAACAACAACAACAACAATAATAATAATAATAATAATAATAAGAAGAAGAAGAAGAAGAAGAATAAGAATAAGAATAATAAGAATAATAATAATTATTATTATTATTATTGTTGTTGTTGTTGTTGTTGTTGTTATTGTTGTTGTTAACGACAACATATATTAATAATAATAACTATTATTATTATTATTAGTAGTAGTAGTAGTAGTAGTAGTAGTAGTAGTAAGCCTAATTAAAATATTAGTTATAGTTATAACTACTATTACTACTACTAATAATAATATTTATTCTTGTTGTTGCTGCTGCTGCTGATGAGGATGATGAGGATGAAGATGATTATAATGAATCTGGTAACCTGTCATCTAGTAATCTACTGATTATGAAATCAGTGGGCATTGCTATCGGGATCATACAGACATCTGAGACTGGTTAGTTTACTGTATCCTGGACGTGTGAGACTGTCTGTTTAAAGCATGACTTAGCAGATCTCCATCTCTAAATGAGAGGGATCAATGCATCAGTCCGAGTTCGCCTAGGTCCGACTTACAACAAATAACATTCTCTAACCAGGTGCTTTATACAGCTTTCAGAAAGTGAATTGTCGTAATTCGTGTTCGTGTCATATAATTTGGAGTATATATAAACACAGCAAGAACTACTAAATCATCTCCTCATGCGTTTATTTGTGTGCAGATAGATTTACACTAGACCATAGGCGCAGCAAACGTTAAATCACCATGAGGATTTGTGATGTATACAGCCTGAATAACTATGAACATAATAAATTCACTTTTCCGTTAAAAAAGTATCCCAGTCTTTTGAAGAAACAAAACCCAACATGTTAGATATGTTGAGCTATAAGACAAAAACATAAGCTTGACCGTAACCTAAAATACTAAGCAGATTCTAAAAATAAGTATCCTAAAAAACTTTTGAAAAGTATGTTTTAAAAACGCTGTGTATAACTGAAGAAGTACAACAGAGATTTGTGTCAGAATAAATCAGTTCAAATTGGCACCCACAAAAGTAGACTAATTAAAAACAAACAGTCAACAAATAACACAAACAGCCAGTGCGCTTTAGATATTAAAATGATTCTGCTGGTGCATGGCTCTAAAGACCCTTTTTTGGTATGATCTTGAATAGTAAATGCTTTCCGTATAAGAGTTCAGCGGCAATGTAAGTATAAAGCAAACACCGAGATGCTTTTAGAGCTTGTAAAAGACGGTAACGCTGAAAGTTAAGGAGGATGTTACCTCTCCTTGGCCTCAGCGGCGCGGTCTCTCTGCCTGCGGTTCTTGAACCAGTTGCTGACCTGGGTGGTTGTGAGCCCCGTGGCCTCGGCCAGCTCGCGTTTCTCTCTCGGTGAGGGATAAGGATTATGTGAGTACCATTCTTTAAGTACGCAGCGACTTTTCTCCTTGAAGCAGTAGCTCGTCTCCTCGCCGTCCCAGATGGTGCGCGGCAGCGGGAACTTCCTGCGCACCCGGTACTTGCCCACGGCGCCGAGCGGTCGCCCGCGCAGCTTCTCTGCTTCGATGTAGTGCGCCTTGAGCCACAGCTGCTGCAGCTTGGCGTGGTTGTGCGGCGAGAACTGGTGGCTCTCTAGCACCTTGTAGAGTTCGCGAAAGTTCCCTCGGTGGAAAGCCACCACGGCCTTGGCCTTGAGCACGGACTCGTTCTTGTGCAGGTGCTCGCAGGCGGGCAGCGACCACAAGAAGCGGCCGAGGCGCTCGATGCTCCCTCCCTGCTGCAGCACCTCGCACACACACGCCACTTGCTCCTGCGTGAAGCCAAAGGTCGGCGGCACCGCGGCCATAGTCGTGCGCGCTTCTCGTGTCCCGTTCCTTGCTCAGTCAGTTCCGCTGGCTCGCTACGACTTCACGTTCATTCACACCTTCACACAGGTGACTCAGGTATTCGAGCTGTTCCCACGGGCGAAACTCGATTCTCGTGGGGTGTCTGAAAAATTCATGACCAACAGCACCAGTTAAAACTTGCTGATTGTCACATTAATTGCTATGCGTAAAAGTGATTAATTTTCTCCATCGGATAATTACATGATCTAGGCTAATAAAGAGTGCAGATGATCTTAATCCTGCTGTGCGTCTTCACGTTGTGCGCAGCAGTCTACATTATTTCCTCGATGGTGTTGAGCTGTTGGCCCGCCCTCCGGTAACCGAATCTCCTTACAGGAGCGCGTCCTCATGAAGGGCCATTCGGGCAAGTTTTTGGAGCAGTTATGTGTATCATCACGACAAGGACATAATACATTTAAATGTATTAACATTGAAGAAGAAGTAAAAATGTGTGGCTTAATGGGTCAAGAACTTTCATTATTCGGGGCACCCGTAATTTGTTGGGTCATGTGAACGCCTCTATCCGTTTGTTTGAGGCTTCCTTCGCATCCTTTTTACAAACGCCTATATCATGATAATGATCAACAACGTTTAGCATATAATGCCAACTATAGGGTACATATTGGCCTTGTAATCCAGGAATGCACATGCTTTAAATGCAAAAAAGAGAAATCTGGCACATGCATATCTAGTATAGCTGCAAACAACCAACAATTAGATGAAACTGCCTGGAAACAAATGCAGCAAAGCTTTACTCATATTCAGCTTATATGGTGTCATTTGATATATGAATTCAACAGTCTATTAATCCTTCCTGAAAATGCCAACAGTACTGGCAATGTTACAATTTGTTTGAATTAAAAAGTATTCTTCCCTTTTTTACTAATCAATGTGCCTAAAGTTTGTGATGATCATTTAAAAAAAGAAACAAAATGTTGTCATAAGTGCCATTGGGTTGGCCACTCGGAACAAGTCAGCCACCAAAAGCGTGTTAGACTGATAGATGTGAGAAGAAGTCACTGGTATCAAGTAGCTGTTGAGTTATTTTGGAATGTAACATTAGGCCTGCTTACTTTTTCATATGGACACTGAAGCATTTGCTTCCAAGGGTACAGTGAGATGTCTACTAATTTAGCTTTATTGATTTTTAAGCCTCATATATTACTCATCCACTATAAAAATAACTTATTTCTGTATATATAAAGTATTATATAAATACTGAGACATTTTTATTATTAAATGTTTAACAAATTAAGAAATTTTAGCCATTAATTTATTGAGACTGTTGATCTAATCTAATTGGAAAAGGCCAAAATCTTTATCACTCTAATTACGCACTCACAGCACCACATATTTGTGTTTTACATTGTCTTTTATCTATAGGCTTAAAGGATTTGCACTTCAAGTGTGTCTCCCTTTGTAAATTACTCATTTAGAGTCTCATTAGGATCTAGGTAATCATTCTATAAATTCTACAAAGTTTGTTTGGTCTGTGGCAATAATAGTGATTGAACTGCAATAACACATAAACAGGTGTTCAAAACATTTGTCTGCAGTGTTTGTATACTGGTATAAGTTCTAGTCTCTTGGACTGTACTGGTCAGATGAACACCAATAATTAAAACGATTACCTCAGTTAGCGTTGGATGGTGGTGCTATAAAGCATTGTGTAACACATCGCTCCAAAATCTCATAAAGGTGTTAAATTGGGTTCAGATCTTTTGACTGTGAAGACTATATTATACTGTTTAACCAATATTATTTTAATCCTCATCAAATCATTCTATGTGCCCTCATACCCTGTGGAATGAGTCATCCTGAAAGAGTCCACTCCCATCAGGAAAGAAATGATGCATAATATGATAAAGATGATCTCAGAAAATTCATTGTTAAAGAGAGCTTTATTATTTTTGTTAAATACTTTATCATATTAAGTGATAGATTGTCCATGATCTTCAGTAAGATCAGTAAAAGCTGCTTTTTGCTGGTCAGGGTCATGGTGAATCCAGAACCTATCCTGGAAGATGGAGCATGAGGTGGGAATGGGACAGTAAAAGATCATGTTTCTGATAAAAAAAAAACAGCACTGTCTTGAATTTTATCTGCAGATACAGAAGAATTACTGCAAATTCTCCAAGAGAATCTACCTGAAAGAACCTACCAGCTAATCCTGTCAGAAAATCACACCACAGTTTACCTAACAGCAAACATTATTTGATTTAATTGTTTTATTGGCTGTTTTATTGCTTACTGTGAATATAGTTCATTTCATTATTTCCGAATACATCTTCACTAAGTGTATACATACTCAATAATCATGCTATAATGTAATAGGTTAATGAATGAATGAAGGGATGGAAGAACGATGTTTTAATCTTTTAATGTTTTAATCTTATTAATTTTTCATTTTAGACTGTATAATCAAATTCTTCTATAATTGTTCTTGTAACTAACCTTTATTTTAGGTTTTTCCTTTTTTCTATTCAAACAAAACTTTTAAGGTATGTTATGTCAATAAATATGCATGCACAAACTCACTAGCCAACACAGGGCTAAGTTTGCAGATTTAGCAGTAAATGGGGCTGATTGATTGTACATGGACAGTATCAGTTTTCCTGAGGAAGGGGTAGGGGGGGCATGTATGAGCAATGGCTGTAGCAGAAGTGCTGATGCTGATTTAAAGAATGCATAAGAGTGAGTTCGTCTATTCTAAACACTGTTGTATATTATTCAGAGGTTTGCTCTGCCTCACACCATGCTTCGTCCTTCTAAACCCAGTGGCAGTGTCTGTAAACCAGATCTGACTGCTGTACATAAGCCTGCTAATGAAGTCAAGAAGACTAAGAAATTCTGAAACAGAACATTCCTCATGACATTCATTGAAAGTAGACATTTGTTGCAATGTTTTTCATGAATGTACGTTTAATTTGTCTAACAGTTTATAATATAAAGATGAGTCCAAAAAAAACTGGCTATGACTAAGGCAGATATAAATATAATATCTCTTTTTGTCTTCTTTTTGTCCTAAGGATTGGCAAACCTTAGTACTTGACTGCATATATAGTAATTTCCATAAATTTTAAATCTGCTATAGTTCAAACTTTAACTAGTATCTAATTATGCACTCCAACTTCCTTAAGAGTCTGCCAACTAGAGGAAGCTGTTCTCCACTGTAGCATTTGGCACTTTGGGGTTGGGCTTCCTGTAAGAACTACATCACTACCTGGGCCAGAGGTAAGAATGAGTAGGTCAGCCTGTGCTCTGCCTCCATCTGCACCTGTCTCCTGTTTCAGTGGGCGGTGAGTGAGGAAGAACTCTGTTAATCCAGACAGCTCTGCTGTGCTCTGTTTCAGTAGAGGCCTGGTGCTGACTGTGCCATGGCCTAAGCCTTTTTTCTGTTCAAATCAAGGCAGTTGTGTGGGGGCCATGGGCAGAGACACCCTACACTCAGCAATCACACTGACCTCCACTCACAGCGCACACTCTAAATGATTCATGAAGCTGGCTCACCTTCCCTCTCGGGAGGGACGCGATACCTGATAGCACCGGGAGAGGCTGCCGCTAAGCTGTGTGTGTGTGTGTGTGTGTGTGTGCGCGTGTGTGTGAATGGTGGGGGATGATAATGGCCCCTAAGTTCATAAGTTTACTTCTCACTAATCGAATACAAGCATTGTTTTTTTTTGCTTATTATAAAACTTAATTTTAAAAATGTACTATTTTTTAACTATTTAAAAAAAAAAAAAACTATTTAAAATTCCTCCACAGTTGCTCAGGTACATCATAAGAACATTCAGTTTGCCCAACTACTTATCATTTTTTTTATGCATAGGTGATGATACCAGTGATACCACTGCACCATTAGCTAACTTATAAATCTTGTCAGTGCTTGTTCTCTCTCTCTCCCTCTCTTTCTGACTGTGTCTCATTCTCCTTCTCTTGTCCTCCTGTCTGTTGGCCCCTTGGGAGATCAGGTTTCTCCTCTCCATCCTCCTGGCAGGCAGAGGGATTAAATGTGCATGCATAGGGAAGTGACACCGCCAGTGTCTGGGCAGGAACATGCTTCTCAGACTGTAATCAAAGCAGTATCTTTCATTCTCCTGCTCTTTCTTTCTCACTCTTTAGCTCTCTCATATATATATTGACTCACTCTTTAAAAACCCAACACTCCATCTCTTAATCACTTAAACACTCAAACATAATAAGTAATATTTATTTCTGTGTGAAATAGATTGCTTTCTGTAAATATTGGAAGATTATAATCCACTGTCTACCTACAAACAAATTTTAGCTTATGGTAATGAACAAGATTTGGATTTAACACTTTGGTCACTACATATGTTGTGATGAATGGCACCTGTTGAATATAAATCAAATATTTCCACAGCTCTTAAGAGTAGCTGATCTTTTACATTCCTATGGGTTTTTATTGAGAAGGCATAGCTGCTTCTCAGCAGATGGACACTCTGGTCAAGTCACCCTTGTCTGTTATGCATGTGAAAATATATCCATATGCTCGGAGCTCGCACACTGCTGGTGTTATGAATCTTACATGACATCTAAGAAAAGTCTAACTTATTAATCAAAAAGGTTTGCTGCAGTATTTCCTACTCTCATTCATCAGAGTCTGTATAAACCTTTAAAGCGAATGACTTGGAACACATCCAATCATTTACTGCAGTGTCCAGTTGACTCACATGATTATAGCCCAGGTCAGCTGTGCCTCTAGCACCCCTCCTTATGTCCATGTGCCTAATGTGGGTCAACAAGTTTAACCCTAAAGTGCGGGAGCAATTTGAGAAATAAGCAGAGCAAGGTTTTCGGGGCACTTGGACCTTTTCCACTGTCACTTTCACTGCCAATTCAACTTCTAGCCATGTTCAGAAACACAACAAACACTTGCATCAACCCATGTGCCATCTCCATCAAGCTACATCACATGAGACTGAAAATTTATAGCAGGGAATCACTTGTAGCAGGTCCTCTCTTGTGTGTGTTATTTATGTTGAAGAGGAGTGTTACATGGTACACGGAAGTGTCCAATGTTAAACAAGTTTGTCACACCCGTGTTGATATGTCTAAAAGTGTGCTAATGAGAAGGTGTTAATGGAGGCTTTGGTTTCCTGTGTCACTCAGGTCCTGTGTTATAAACATTAGAACAGGAGAAGGATTTGAGGGTCCTAAATTGACAAATCATGATGAGCATGATACACGTAGAGTTAAAGCATTGTTACTTCTTGTACGTGTACCCAAGGAAGCTATTTCACTTAAAGTGTTAAGTTCTGAAGGGCTTTTCAGTCGGGAAACTGGTGGTGTCACCTGTGAAATCAGATCTACAGGAATCTGGTAAATTACAATTAATGGTGAGGAGGTGTAATAGAGCTTTAAATAAACTGATCAGGCTGCATTTTTATTCTTGTTATTGTGACTGTAAAGTCAAATGTAACTATAGTTGGAGTGTGAAGACATGTAATGAAGTAAAGACTAAAACATTTAACAAGTAATTAATGACAAAACATATTCAGCAACTAATATGAATTATTCTTATTCTTATTCCTCTTCTTGTTCTTGTTCTTCTTCTTCTTCTTCTTCTTCTTCTTCTTCTTATTATTATTATTATTGAATGAACTTCTGAACCCACTGACCAATCCTGAGACTTAAAGGGTTAAAAGATTCTCAAAGAACAGTTAATTAAATGTTAATTGTGTATCTGTAATCTGTAAATCTGTAATAACATGTAAGATCTGGTCCATCACATTACAGTGATTAGTCACTTTCTACATTATCCAAAATACATTTGGACAATGGCACAAGTCAAAACTCCTGCTTTTTTCACTCTGCATATAAACTGTGGGCTGTTGAAATGAGTTTTTTTCTGCTCTGTGACACATGCTAGCCTGTTTTGGTTGCCCCTCCTCCACCTGTCCTGAAACCCAATGCCCTGAACCCAGACAAGCTCTGTGTGGGCTGAGAATAAATCATAAAAAACAATATCTTATATTTTCCCACAATCACATACACACTCATACATTACCACTTACTTGCAATAATAGTACCAATTACCAACATTAATTAATTAGTACAGATTCTGGGGTTTTGACTAAATGCTTGCACAAAAGCAGGAAGATTTATACAGTTGGTTTGGCTTCATGCTGTTCTCTCCCATGCTTATCAGTATTCATATGAATACACCCACACACTTAGGGCTTTTTAAGCCCAGCCAGTTGGCCTGAAATCAGCCTGCTATGATTTATTCTTTGGGAGAGTTTGGGGTGTATATGTTTACAGTTTAGGCCGCAGGCACATCCTCTCACTAATGTTACAATGCAATGCTATACCTCCATTGTTCACATCTAGAAAATGACACTTCCCCTAAGGACATGCACATCAACTTACATCCCAACCGCTCTCTCCATGACCAACTTAGGCCCAAAAAAACAAGAAATATTTTTTACTGCTTTACTCCTTGAGAAACTTAGAACAGGTTGAAAACATTATCTATAATCTGACATAGACTTTGCAATAGTACTAACATATTACTTGTTCAGTTATGAAGCTGATCTCATGAAAATATATCCTTAGCTTAAATGAGCCAAGAAGCTGAGGTTGGAAAAATGTATGAACGTTAATCTTGTTCCTAATCTTAACATTCATCTTTATAGCTTTTCATTTCAATTATATTGTAGTACTACAGTCTCATTACCACTTCATTATTATGTTTAATTCTATCGTTTTCAGCTACTGAAGGCTCCAAAATGCATTTGTCATAGTGTCGCCCTTTCAAGCACCTTTTTGTTGATGGGCCAATAGTATGAAATTATGACACTCATTGTTGTCTTCCGTTTCTTTAGAATAAGCATACATCATGTTAAGTCAGATATTTAATTACTCATAATCTTAGTTAAACCATCTATCCCAGTAGCAGTCATCAGCCATCAATGCCTCACTTATGTGTCTGTATATATGCACTCATTGACTGCCACAGACTTTAAACCCTTAATATTCATACACCTTCTCCTTCAACACAAAGCTCATCATCTTTCTCCATTCACAACAGTGATGTCTTATCACAAATGTTCTGTCCATTTTTTGAAGAAGATTGCATAGACATCAGCCAATAACATTTGTGGTCAGAGGGCAAGCTGGCTCACCTGGGAAAGGTCATGGAGTATGACATGCGCTGCTGATAAAAAAAGACCACACATTTTGGGCAGCTGGACCTTAGGGCTAGTCCTATTCTCTCTATCACTGGTGTCCACTTGTGGAGCTCAAGTCAATATACCTTTGTGCTTCTCAAGCAGAGAGGAACTAATGCGATCCATGGCTAAAAACTCAGACTTCTTTTAAATCCTTCACAGCAGATTGTCTGAGTTTTTAATTAAATACTAGATTTCGGATGAGAAATTATAAGAAAGTATATAATTACATTGTTGATGAATGGTACTATTTAACTTGTATATCTTTTGTATTCATAATGATTTCAGTTAATTTCTTCTGTGCATGCAGAAAGTGGTTGACTGAAAAACAAATGCATTTAACTGCAAGTGTTATTGCACTCAGAGCTCAATGCAAAAATAAGTATTGGCTACATGTTTAGCCAGTTGCTGCATAGTGTATATAGGTAAGTGGCTCAATGGAAACCCATTGAAGGAAAAAAAAGAAGAGCACCACAGAGACCGTATCATACACACCCACAGCCACATAGGCCATTTGTAGGAAACATGTTTATGATTATGATGGAAGTATGATTAGAGAAATTATCTATGTTCCTCTCCTTCATGAGCTTAGATGAAGAGCGTCAAATATACAGCTCATGGGCCGGGACTGGCCTGAGAAAGGTTTATAATCTGGTCCACCAAATAAATTTGGAATCCATGTTTTAAATAAAAATTGTTTTGTGGACCACAGTTAAAAGATTCAGGGGAAAAAAGATTTAGTTAGGCAAAATAGGGCAATAAACTCAGGGCCATAAACTCAGCTACTAAAAAAATGTACTAATGATATGAATTACTTCATTAGCAAGTCTTGACATATACAGTAATCACCGGATTCAGTCTTTTTTATAAATAATCCCAGTTAAGTCTATTTCAGTTTCAGGTTGTAACACTACAAAATGTAGTAAATTATAACTAAACAAAATGGAACAAGCATTACATGTATTTTGCAAGTAAGAAGTTGATCTGGTGATGAAGAGCTCACATCATCAAAACACAGAAAAGAGTAGATCAGTTTCACAGCATGTCTGTGGGGAGCGTATCAGTCTGTCTGAACATGCATGCTTTGCTGTATGGTTAGGATTGATTTCACCACCGTAAAACTGAAACATGTACACACACACACACACACACACACACACACACACACACACACACACACACACACACATTCTATCTGCCCTTTAAAGGCCAATAAAACAGTAAACTGTCACTGTCCCACAATCAGTACTGTGTGTACTGTCTATAGTTCCCTTCCACACTCCTTTGCATTTTTACTCATCAGACTGATGCTGTTGCTTTGTAGCATCCAAACCCTAGGTGACACTTCCCCCTTCAGGACAAGTGTAGAAGTGTGTAGCCCTAAAAGGTCTGTACTTTTCAATCTTAGACAAGACATTCTTTCTCACATTTTAATTTCACCTTTGCCAAGGAAGATAATTGCCAAGGATGAGAATTGCCAAGGATTATAATTGCCAAGAATGATGACTGTCAGATCACCCACTGTGATTGAACTTGTTATTAATGCAGTGTTAGGATGTGTTTATACTTGTCAGTTTTGGTTTGATTAAAATGAACCCTGGTGCAATTAATGGTAGTCATATTTGCATTTCCACATCCAAGCTCAGAGAGCTTTGTTTCACACTCATAAAGTCAACCACCTGGACCCTGGTATTTCATTGTTCCACTTTAAAAGTCACCCACTGGGATAACACAACCAGTGCACTTGTGTTTGTATTAGTTTATTGTGACGTACTGATTTTAGGTGGGCTCTAAATAATGAAAACCATTTAGACTGGTTTCACACTTTCATCCCTTTCAGCCTTCCAAAACAAATTCAAAGTGATTTGTCAGCATTTTTGGGCATATGTGAACACTCCAAATGAACTCAGACCCTGTTGCAGTGTGAACACAAAGAGCTCTAGCTTCACTTCATCTTTTTGTATTTTAGACTTTTGGGCTTGCTGCAGACATATCACATGCTATTGTTCACAATTATAGCAGCAGCCAACTTGTTCCAAGTGAAAGCGACCTATAATCCAAAGCAGTGAAGTGCGGGTGGACTATAGTGTATACTAAAAGAGGACTGAGACCTCACCAGAGTTGAAGTGGACCAGGAAGACAAGTGTGTTCTCCTTCAAATGAACTTCCAATGTGAATGCAAAAAGAACTGAGTCCCTTTTGTGTTGTTTGACTTTTTGGTCTACTTTAAGAGGACTGTGTTTGGATTCTTAAAAAAAGGACTGTATGAGATAACACCCTTAGAGGCATTTTCTCTAACTATTTATACCAAAAAGCACTTTGCTGCCACTAGACTGATTTAATATGACTTGCACGTACCATTTCAACCACTAGAGATCAGTAATGTACCAAAGAAGTACACAAGCCTCTCGCACTTTAGAGGATAAAATCAAAATGTAGCTGCATCAAAGAACTTGCACATATGACCATCTGAAATGCCTGCGTTCTGCTCCACTAAACCCTCAGGTATATACCCTCAGGTAACCCCTGACACCCCACCACCACACACATCCTTTAAAGCACTGTCCACCCCCCAGTTTTGCTCCTGAAATATCCCTGTATGAGTAATTACCTTGCTCACACACGTTATTACCAAGCTTTTCAAAAGGTCATTGTGTCTGATAGAGCAGGAAAAGCATTACCACTCCAGGAGCAAAACGGGGAATCACTTCTGTAGTCTATAGTTCCTGCAACCTTTTCAGGTAACTTTCACTCAGAGTTGCCGGCTGGGCACCGGCTCCCCCCGTGACCCCGTAACTGGGAATAAGCGGTACAGAAAATGACTGA
>JAOVVG010000054.1:7905640-7917903 GCA_028566375.1 Leptodoras nelsoni | reverse complement strand
GTGGGTAGCACTGTTGCCTCACAGCAAGAAGGTCCCGGGTTCGATCCCCGGGTGGGGCGGTCTGGGTCCTTTCTGTGAGGAGTCTGCATGTTCGCGTGGCTTTACTCCGGGTGCTCCGGTTTCCTCCCACAGTCCAAAGACATGCACGTTAGGTTGATTATTGTCTCTAAAGTGGCCCTAGTGTGTGAGTGTGTGCGTGAGTGTGTGTGTGGCCCTACGATGGATTGGCGCCCTGTCTAGGGTTGTTCCTGCCTTGCGCCCTAAGCTCCCGTGACCCTGAAAAGAAATAAGCGGTCAAGAAAATTAATGAATTAATATTTTTAAGAGGGTTTTACTGGCTTCTATCATCATGGATGAATTTTTTTTGCCATATTACCCAACCCTAAAATATGACTCGGTATTGCACAGCATTGTCAATTCTATAGCTATGCCAGTCCAACTGTATAAAGATTATTTAACATGAAATACACTGTAATGAATCGTGTAATGGGGCTACAATATGCATTATATCCGAGAATGTCCTATAGTGTCCCCTCTGCCCCTATGGCTCCTCGGGACCCTCTTTCTTTCCTCGGCTCTCAGTGAGTACTATAGCTACTCAGCTCGTGTCATCATCCCCCCTTTTCCGTTTATGGCACCCTGCTCTAAGAAATGAACCCAACGAATCATAAGTCGAGTATTCGGTTCACTTGAAGGAGTTTGCGCAAAACATACATGACACAGTAGCGTGAGTCCTAACGCACATCATTATTTCCAGAAGGAAGAACAATAAAATGTTAGCAACAGTGCAGCAGCAGCAGCAGGACTGGGAAACACAGATGTGAGGTGCTCTTCGCTTGTATACACACACACACATACACACACACACACACACACACTCCCCCATCCGGCGCGGCTCGATCAACCGACGCGTTTTGCGCACTTCCTGCTCCGGCCGTCAGGCGCACGAGAGCGAGAGAGAGAGCGAGAGCGAGCGAGAGAGAGAGAGAGAGAGAAGGGGAGGAATGCATGCTGCAGGAAAATCAGCTCAGATCTGGACTGAACGGTCAGGCGGCTCAAATGCCGCTAAGGATTCCTCACGCCCATAAAACGCGACCGAGGGAAGCAGACGGCGAGCCCCAGCTGCTCGGGAAGACAGAAGATCTCTGCTCTGAATGGCCACTTTGGTTTAATATTTTCTCTTGATGGAAGAGGACTAGCTGGAATGCACCGCTGCTTCTGCTGCTGAAGACCTTAACGGTTTATTCGGGGCCGTTTCCTCTCAGCTCAAGAGCTCCGCCAGTTTATGTTGACATCGTTTGCCTGCTTTAAGCATCGCCCTGATTCCAGCTTGGTGTCGTTTGCAGAATAAAATCTCTCCACCGAGATTCTGGTCAGAGAGAGAATAAACAAATAGAGGAGAAGGGATTTGCTTGTTTACGCGCGGTCACGATCGTAAACAAAAGCGGGAGAATCAAAGTCCTTGCTGTTCCTGCTTGTTCCTTTTGCGCTTGTAGTCTGCATTCATTTTCAGACAGTCTGGGTTACTGGACGGAAAAAACGAATATATATATATATATATATAAAGAAATCAAAGCAGCATCCATGAAAACTGATCCTTACTAATGACGTGATGGTAACTACATGCAAAACATTTCTGCTGGATTAAAGTTTGACATTACTTAAAGGTAAGCAGTTGCCTGTTCTCGCATCATCATGGTTGTTTTCAACGGCTTGCTGAAGATAAAAGTCTGCAAAGCTCTGGACCTGAAGCCCACACCATGGTCACTGCGCCATGCTGTGGGCCCCAAGACCCAGACATTCTTACTGGACACATACATTGCCCTCAATGTGGATGATTCACGTGTGGGCCAGACCTCCACCAGGCAGAAGACCAACAGCCCTGCGTGGAATGATGAGTTTGTCACAGAGGTATATGATGGAAAGAAGATCGAGCTCTCAGTTTTCCATGACTCCCCGATTGGCTATGATGACTTTGTGGCCAATTGCACCATCCAGTTTGAAGACTTGCTGCAGAATGGCAGTAGACACTTCGAAGACTGGGTATGTTTCTGAGCCAGAAATGAACAACTTTGCTCCTGAAGGGATGGAGTCAAGTTTGGTTATTTTCTTGCTCTAACTGATTTAGCTCTTTGATAAGCTGCCAGATTTAACAGACATGTAAGAGGAGGGAAGTCACCAAACTAGACTTTGACCCTGCAGGTCAGCAGTTGGTCACAATCTGAGCTTCAAATTCTACATTTAGTGTCATGGTACTCGTATAGTCCTTTAGTAGAGAGAGCTGTCTTTAAAGCCTATATTTTCCACAGGCTGTTCTGGATGGCCTTCTGACTTATAATCAAACAGATTGTGTGTATTTTATCAGAGAGCGACATTCACAATTTCCATGATATGAAAATGTTTTGCAAACTCAAATCATAAGACATGGCCTGTAAATTCAACTGTATGAAATTACAGGATTAGATTTGCACAATTTCTGCCACTTAGCTTAGTTCATAATAAAAAGTATAAACCCCATTTCCAGAAAAGTTGGGACACTTACTAACAATGCAAAAAACTAAAATCTGTAATTTGTTAATTCACTTAAACCTTTATTTAACTGGCAAAAGGACATTTTCTATGTTTTCAATGTGAATTCTATTTATTAAATAGGAACAAATTTAGAAATTGATGCAACACACTCAAAAAAGGTATAGAGACAAAAAAAGGCAAGTAATACAAGTAACACTGTTGTGGAAGGTTCCACAATTAGCAGTTTAACTGGTAACAGGTGATGTCAACAATATGTCTTTACCACAGCTTTCCTGTCCACCTTTGAATATCATGCTGTTACAGCAATTCTTGCCAACTAAACATATCATTGTTCTTTACTCCACTGATTCTGCTTGGTGACAACCTCCCCTCAGACAAGCTGTAATCATCCTGTCTTCTCCCTCTTCTAACCTTGTTTGACCTCACCTTCAACCAGTCCCCTCCAACACACAGAGCGGGCAATGTCTCCGACTTTGAAGTAACTTTGACTTTTCGAAATTAACTCCACTACATTGCTCAGATCACCACTTTCTCTCATTCGCTGTTTCTCTACTTTCGCACCCTCTCACCTCTACGGCCAAACGACCACCACTTGTCGTAACCTACACTCTATGTCTCCCTCATACCTTGCCTCTTCTATCATTACTGCTCTTCCATCTCATGACTCTTTTTCTTCTCTTTCCCTGGATACTGCTACAGATACCTTCCTCTCCTCGCTCTCTTCATCCATTGACCTCCTATGTTTCCTCTCCGAAACCTACAAGATCTTCGCCACCTGCTACTTGGCTGACAGAAGGCTGAGAGGCGCTAGAGAAAATGAAGGCTTATAGCTGACCTTCACTCCTACCAATCTCTCTTTGCCACATTCTTTGCTACAGAAAGAAGCTGGAGGCATCGGCAGCAGATCCGCGCAAGCTTTTCAGCATCTTCTGTTCCCTCCTCAACCCTTTCTCTCCTCCTTCACCCACCGCTCTCACTGCTGAGGACTTTGTTGACTTCTTTGAGGAGAAGGTCAGCAAGATTTGCCACTCCTTCTGCCCGACTCCTGTGACCACTGTACACCTTCCCACTTCCTCCCCCACATCTCTAACCTGCTTTTCTCCTCTCTCAATTGAGGACATTCTCCTGCTTCTGACATCCAGCAGTCCCACAACATGTCCTCTGGATCCCATCCAATCCACAATGCTCCAGACAACTTCACAGGTGCTCCTACTCTTCATTTCTTCAATCATCAACAGCTCCTTATCCTCAGGAATTGTACCATCTTCATTCAAGGTTGCTAGAGTGGTACCCATCCTAAAGAAACCCAGTCTTGACAGCACCAACATCAGCAACTACAGACCAGTATCCCTCCTCTCTTTCCTCTCAAAAATTCTTGAACGTGCTGTCTATTATCAACTATCTTTCTTCCTCTCCCAGAACCAACTTCAGGACCCAAACCAGTCTGGCTTCAAACTGGCACATTCCACTGAAACTACACTCATCGCAGTGACAGAGAAGCTCCATGCCACGCGGTCAGCTGAGTTATCATCGGTCCTGATTGTTCTTGACCTCTCCGCTGCCTCTGACACAACATGACATCCTTCTGTCCTTTCTAATCTTGGCATCACTTGCTGTGCATGGAAGTAGTTCAAGTTCTACCAGAAAGGGCACTTCTACCAGGCTCAATATCCACTCCATGCAAACTCTCCACTGGTGTCCCACAAGGCTCACTCTTCTCCTACCATTCTTATGCCAATGATACTCAGCTCATTCTTTCTTTTCCTCCTTCTTATAATCAGGTTTCAGGTCCGATCTCATCATGTCTAGCAGACTTTGCTTCATGGATGGCAGCCCACCATCTCAAGCTTAATCCAAGCAAGACAGAGCTGTTTTACATCCCAAGAGCTGCAGGTCTCCATTGTGATCTCTCAATTTCCCTTGAGAACACCATGATCATTCCTTCTTCAGAAGCACAGGAGTAGTTGGAGTAGTTGTAGATGATCAGCTCTCTTTCACAGCTCATGTTGCTAACCTGACCCCAGTCATGCAGATTTCTCCTTTACAACATTCAGAGAATTCAACCATTTCTCTCACCCAGGTTCTTGTTCAGTCTCTTGACATCTCAAGACTACTGCAACACCCTCTTAGCTGGCCTTCCTATGCGTACCATCAGGCTCCTGCAACTGATCCAGAATGCTGCAGCACATCTTGTATTCAACCTTCCCATGTTCAGCCATGTCACACCACTGCTGCGCACCCTTCACTGGCTTCCTGTAGCAGCTTGCATCAGATACAAAACCCTTTTTGACTCAAGTATGGCTCGACTTGATCCACCGTCATCCAGGACACAAAGTGTAGCTTGAATGAAGTTCTTCCATCCTTAGCTTTGGATATGCCAAGTTATTGACTAAGCACTCTTGTACATCGCTCTGGATAAGTCTGCTAAATGCCATAAATGTACATGTAAATGTAAGATTTAGTCTTAGTCTTTGCATGCAACTTAGTCTTTGCATGCAAGGATGGGCCATAGTTCACCGCTTTATGCCAAACATCGTGAGAGAATTGTGAGTCAGTTCAAATACAATATTTCTTAGCACCAGATTGCAAAGAATTTAGGTCTTTAACCAACTAAAGTTCATAATATTGTGGAAAGAGTCAAGGATTTAGGGGAAATCTCAGTACGTAAAGGACAAGGGCAGAAGCCACTGCTGAATGTGTGTGACCATTGAGCCCTCAGGCAGTATTGTTTGAGAAACTGCCATGCTAGTGTGATGGACATAGCCACATGGGCTCAGTAGTACTTTGAAAAATCATTGTCACTTAACACAGTCCTCCACTTCATCAAGAAATGTAACCTGAGACAGTATTATGCAAAGATGACCATCCATATCTGGTGTGGTCAGATGAGTGCACGTTTCAGCTTGTTTTTAGGAGAAACAGACATCAGATTCCATGTGCCAAAAATGAAAAAGACCATCCAGAATATTATCCATGAAAAGTGCAAAAACCAGCATCTGTGATGGAACAGGGGTGCATTAGTGCCCATGGCATGGGTGATCTGCATATACATGAAATTACCTTTGATGCAGCGGCTTATATTGATATTTTGGAGAGACATATGCTGCTGTCATGATGTCTTTTCCCAGGACAATGCCAGTCGTCATCCTGCATGAGTTACAATAGAGTGACTTCAGAGCCACTGGACTGTCTGCAGTCCAGATCTGTCTCCTATTGAAAATGTATGGAGCATCATGAAGAGGAGAATTAGACAACAGTGACCACAGACTGTTGAGCAGCTCAAATCTTGTATACAGCAAGATACAAGAATGGGAAAAAATTTCACTTGCAAAACTATAACAATTAGTATCTTCAATTCCCAAACGATTAAAAAGTATAATTAAAAGAAAAGGTGAAAAATAGAATTATGTTTGTGATTGAAAACACTGAAAATCCTTTCTTTGTCCTTTTGTCTGTTCAATAAAGCTTCAGGTGAATTTTTACAGATTACAGATTTCAGTTTTTATTGCATTTGTAAAACCAACTTATCTGGAAATGGGATTTGTAGTCAAAGGCTGGCAATAGAGTAGATGTGATTGAAGGGATGGGAGAGGATGCACTCATTTGGCATTAAACTGAACTGTCCAGCGTGTTAAATAAAGATATGAAATATGATACTTGTCCTTGCAAGATTCCTGTTCATGCTTATGACATTTACACAATATCAGGCATGTTGTAGAATAATCAGCAAGTTTTCTTTTTTAGAGGAAGGTGTCGACAGTTTGGGGAATAAATAGCTCATATCTACTTTTGTTCCTTGCAACACCCTATCTAATCTTGTACCCAACTCACAGACTGACTGCTGTGCACTGCAAATTGTGATCTTTCCCATGCTTTTTGATTTTTCTTTAATGCTGTGCACAGCATTTTGCAGGCATGCTCTGGGTCCACTTGTCCCCTTTGAGGGAAGGGCGAGTGCAAATTAATACATATACATTAATAATTTGTTCTGAAGTACCACCTATGTCCCATGATGAAATATTTCTATCCTTAAGGATGGATTCTTTCAGGATGACCCCACCCCATCCACAGTGCACAAGGTCAAACTGAATGATCTGATGGGGTGAAAATGGAGTAAATAATATGCTGTGACCTTCACAGTCTCCAAATCTCAGCCCAGTTTTGGGACTTTTGAGTGACGTGTTAGAGTGCTGTACAAATGCCATCACAACACACCAACTGAGGGAATATCTTTGGTAAGAATTGTGTTCTTCTCTGCGGTATAGTTCCAGAGATGTTGAGGATAAATCCCAGCTGAAGCTGGGCACCTTACTAAGACATATTATCTTGGGTTTCCCTTTAATTTATTAGCAATCTGTAGTTCAATATGAGTGATAAAATGGTTATGTTATTGTCAATAGGTAATAGAAAAAAAGATTTGCATTGTAATCATGCCTGGAACAATGAGCTGCCAGTGTGTTTTATAATCTCAGTCAAGAACAGGGTTAATCAGATGTAGTCATGTTAGGCATCCAGGGAAATGTCAATGTGAATTGGGAATTGATCATGTTCCTATCTCACATATCCATGTTGCCAGCTCACTCTGCAAATGTGTCAAGTGACAGTGTGATAGGAGGAAATCAATTTAATCTCTGCTCTCCACTATTATTTATGCCCACAGACACATCGGGTTTTAGTGCCGCTGGCGCAATATGTCTCTTGCTACCTGATATAGACATCCTACATGTGCTCAAGGCTGTTTTTTTGCATGACTGATTTTGTATTTGCAAGCATCTCTTTTGGAATCACATAAGTTTGGGTACATTATAACAGGATAAGAACCTCATTTCCCAGTGCTGTATAACTGATATAACCTTGGATATACCTAAACCAATGTTTAAGCTAAAGAATTCATGTATGATGAGAGAGCAAATCATTGTATGTTGAGAGCCGAGGCTCTGTTTTGTGTAACAGGGTTTGTTATATACAGAGTGCTGGGGTTGTATGCATACACGTTTGGTCACGTGGCCAGACGTCTACAGTCAAATCCTAGCTTCTGATAGACAGCATACCTCAACGCTCCTGCTCACAGGTGCACAAGTAGACTTTTTTTCTACACACCACAGTGTTTGAGGGTAATTTGTTCCTGTAGTCTCAGTCAACATAAGCCACATATGCAATAGAGGCCCTTTCATCCAAAATGATAATGAAATGATGTCAGAAAATGTGCATGAGAATAATTATTAATAATTTGCATTTTGTACTCAGAATTCAAAGTGGGTTTTCTTAGGGAAACAAAAAGTTGTTGGTGTTGTGACATATTTGTTGCATAACTCTTTTTTTAGGCTTTCTGTCAATAAATTACACTTAAACCCGCCACATAGGATGGCAAATGCTGTAATTCCATGCTAGTGATTTCAACATACTGTAAACAAATGTGTGTGTGTTAATTTGTGTGTCTTCCTGGATGCATGTAAGAGTTTCATATTTTGTCTCACTCAGGGTTAGTGATGCTTATAACTGCTTATAAATGGCTTTTTAATGTGTTGTGTGCACACACATCGGTTTTGTCTGCAGAATCCATCTGGGGCGTAACTAGAGCCACGGGCCATGTGTTTGTGGATGTGTTTCAGACAGCAGCGAGACCTGCCCTCCTGTCTTTGTCATGTGAGGCAGGATGGACTTAATAATTCACAGGCCTAATTCAGTCAGACTCTTAGTGTAGCATTCTGCTCTTTAGTCCACAACCATGGTTACAGGTGCTTAGGTTTGTTACGGTCCCTTGCTCTTGATTTTACTTCTATCATGTTTTAAGATGCACTTGACTTTGCAATGGATTAGGATTCTTTCTCAGATGTCACCCATTTGCTGAGCTTAAAGCAGGGTGTTAATGATGTTTTGCTTTGTTTGGAATTTGTTCTGATTTGGTTTTACACTACACAAATTTAAGCAGGCGAGTAGAATGTGGGCAGAGGACCGTGCTTAAATGAGCACTGGAAACATACTTGAATAGTCTGTCTATTCTTATCTATTTAAAATTACATACTATCGCACAAGCTGTTATAATGAATATCAATATGGCTGTTATTTGGTCGTATAGGCCAGACTCAGCAGGTAACCAAAACCTTGCTGATATTTAGTGCAACAGCAAGTTAAATAAGATATTAATAGTGAGTAATATTTCAGGCACATGAAATATTGTGGCTAAATATTTTTGCTCTGTCAGTGAAAACAATTTCCAAAGAAGGCACAGCTGGATAGAGTGGTGCATGTTGCCATGCAATGCATAGACTGACTGATAGTCCATAGCAACTGTAGTGATGGTTTTAATGTAACAAACTACAGAATTGGAAATTTATGTAGCAAACACAGACAAGCAGAGTAATACAAACAGTGAAATGTCCCAGTGCCGTTATACGAAATATCAGCACCCTTGGAACACTGCTTCTCCAATCAAATTAGTGACCCATAAATTACAGCTGTATAACGGAAAATATTATATCCACCTTCCTATTCCTATAGCTGATGCCAGGTAGAATGTGTTTCACAGTGCTCTCATTAAAAAATCCTATGGTTTCCTTAGTTTTTTCCTTGGTAGTTTTTAATGTGTTGTAGTATGAGAGAACCTGCACTGTTTGCGGCTGAACTAACGATTAAAGCCAAGGCTAAAACATGATAGTATTTCCTCTACTAATAACTAAAGATGTATATAATGGGTGTGTATATGATCATGGGTGCCCAAGGCTCATTGATGCACCTGGGGAGTGGAGGCTAACCTGTCTGGTCTGATCCCATAGATGAGCTTCTGTAGCATATATTGTTAAAATTGTTAATTCTGGCTATGATAGAAAGGTGTCAGAACACAGTGCATCTTGCTGCATATGGGGCTGCATAGTTGCAGAGTGCCCATGCTGACCTGACCTGTACACCATTGAAACCACCTACAATCGGGGGTGGGGGTGTCGATGGAGAGGGTGTGGGTGGAGAGAGTGATGCTGCTGCTGGCTCAGGCTAAAGTGGGATCACCCATCTTCAGGTCTACCACCCATTTACTTCATTTCTTTGTTTAGTTTATTTGCTCTCCTTCCTAGTATTGTCTTTTCTGTCCTCTTACCTCTCTCACCCCTCACTCCTGACCTTCCTTCCTGTATTTCCATTTTTTTTTTAAATAACTGCTACCTTTTTGAAATTTTCCACACTTCATTACAATCTCACTAGCTTTTATAAGGTCTCTATTCAGATTCTTACAGAGAATTTCAGACTGCTGTGTGTAAGGAATTTCACACTCAATGCTGTGTGTAATTACATTAGACATAAAGTCTAATTCTGTTATTTGTCTAATAATTTTATTGAAAGAGTGGCCTGCGTTATGGTGATTGGTGGCGCTTGGTGCTTCTGAGCGTTATTTGTCCCTGCAGCCTCCCCGTTTCTTCCGCTTAAATTCGGCAAGCTGAGTTAGAGATGCCATCCTATCTCTTCCTCTTTGGCACATGGTTGCTATGACAACTCATGGCACTCCCTTGCCAAGGCAGAACTGTTAACACAAGTCCTCACCTGCCAGTGAAAGGATAAGCATCTGTTGTGTTCACACTTCCTTCTCCCTTGACCTTAGCTTTTAAACTGTATAAATAGATTAAAAAAAGCATTCTGTTTAGAACGAAACATAGAAATGGATCACTCTGCACTAAAGAGTTGGGATTGCAGCCTGCTTGTTGTCTGTGTACAGAAAAGTGCCGTCACCCATGGCAGGGGGTTTCTCTGGTGGATAAGGAAGATAGCATGGGCCATACAGCAGTAGTAATTAGCGATAAGGATTGATGTGCTGAGGACCCGTTATCTCTTCATTTCCTGTGTATTATAATCTTTAACCTGATCCAAACATGGAGATGTTGATTTGTGCTTACAGCAATGCTGCTTCTCAGTTCTGAGAATGAGTGACATGCAGTTTGCGTTCTATGAAACTAGAGCTATTGCAATGACTTAGCAAGCCTCAGTTTGTCAGTGGGGACTGCTTCCTTCTGTCATCCACCTTCTGCATTCGGCTTTCATCCACCATCTTCATTATTGATGTAAAGTAAAATGATTAACAATTTATTGGATTATTTTTTAGGTTGTATGACTGCTAATCAGACTTTATAGTTGATCATACCAGACCCTGCTAAATTCTCATTTCAGACTGGTCAGAAGGTGTGGATAAATTTACTCTAACAGCAGCTCTTACCTTACTGCTGGCAGTAATTCAAATCATGTGTGTATTAATGGACTCCTTCTAATATGTTATTATTTCTACACTATCATCTAATTCATAGGGACTGACAATAAAAACAGATTTTTTCAAATATTATTTAACGAGTACATGCACCCATTGTCATGATGCTTTCTGTAAAGAGATGCTTATTTAACATTCATTGGAAAAGTCCTAGATGTCAGTGTTTCAAGGGTCATCAGGACAGAGGCTCTTTGCTCTTTCTGATCTCTGTAAAGATGGGGTTTTTTTGTTTTATTTCTTCAAGAGAGTGAAAAACAGAGGCTGGTGAAGGAACAACTGTTTATAGCTGCTACATCGTAAGTGCTAATATGAATTAATGTGTGTCATGGATGTTCCACATGTACATTTACAGCATTTGGCAGACACCCTTATCCAGAGCGACACAAATGAGCAGTTAAGGGCCTCAGGGCCCCAACAGTGACAGTGTCTGACAGGTGGGATTCAAACTCATGACCTTTGGGTCAGTAGTCCAACTTCTTAACCACTGAGCTACACTACCGCACGTAATACAGTGTAACTTAAAATGGTTAAAATGACATTCTTTAATAAATGTAAAAAATAATTATTTACAAATTGCTGCCATATAAGATAAATAAGCCACTTAGGATATGCTGTTAGTGGGAATATAAAAGAATATAAAAAAATATATATAAATTTTTTTTTCCACATCTCAGCACTGTTGATTGTTGATTATTTTTCTATAACCGCACTCCCCATCATATTTTAGTCCTTACAGATTTTACATATTAAGTGAGATTGTATATTATATATGAATATGAGGGTCTACTGCACTATATTACCTGATGTTAGAGTAGAAAATGTAAAACACAGAAGTGTGCAAAAGCAGAAAGGCTGTAATGTAGGACTGGAACTCTTTTATACACGTTATGAAACACCTGTAGATATTTTGCAGTGGATCCTCAACTGTTATATCACATGAGAACTATCTTTAAATGAAGATTTTTCATCAAGTACTTAAATTAGCACTTTATTATTATTTTTTTTAAATCCTTGTCTTGTGTTTTTCATACAGTATCAACCTCCAGAACAGGATAGTTAGACTGATGGTACTTAATCCTTGACCTAATGATCTAGAATGAGGATGTGCTTTTTGATAGATACTTCAAAGCACTTATGTAGGATGTTCTGCATTAGGCCATCTGCCAAATGCCATAAATGGAAATAGAAACAAATGGAAAATCATTTGTTTCTAATCATAAGTGTTTCTAAGCATACTTGTTTATCTGATTGTACTTTGTATGCTTTTTTAGATTTAGGTTAATGGATTAGATTGTGGCTATGGTATAACCAGTTGGTCGGTTGACCTTTTATTGGTTTCTCTGTTGAGCCTTTGGGAGTGGTTGTGGTATGAATGTGTGTCAGGGCTAATACAGTGAGGAAAATAAGTATTTGAACACCCTGCAAATTTGCAAGTTCTCCCACTTAGAAATCATGGAGGGGTCTGAAATTTTCATCTTAGGTG